>JARBWK010000010.1:3220924-3243811 GCA_030556195.1 Anolis apletophallus | reverse complement strand
CTGAAATTTCTGAAATTTCAAAATATTTTTCCAGAAAATTTCAGAAATCATTTGAGAATCGAATTGCCAGCGCCCCCTACATCTGAAACAGGTTTTGAACTTTTTTTCCCTTGATCAACCAGGCCTAGTATCTTCCTTCCAAGCCTTCCGGGCCTCTAAACACACTTTCATGGATGCTTTGCACAAAGGTTTTGCACCGACCTTGGTCTTTTCCTCCAACTGCTTGACCAGAGCAGAGTTCAGGAACTGGCGGAGGTGGCTGTTTTCCTCTTGCAGGCGGGCAAAGTTCCTCCTCCTTCTGGAGCAAGGTGTCTTGAAGCTGCAAAGCACAGGTAGGTTACAATGGGGCACCAATCCAAAGGTGGCATTTGCCAACCCAAATGACTAACTTCTCCACCCCAAACCTGATGAATTCAGTATGTGTGTGTACTCCTTGGAACTTGATCTGTAGGAGGAACCTTACAGAGAGCAACTGAATGAAAGAGAAGGGCCGTTCCAGGCTCACCTTTGCATATTTTCCCCCTGCAAAGTATTTGAGGAAATCCCTTTCAAAGCAGTAACCACAAAGCCACACATACAAAGGCACGGGGGAAAGTCAATAGGGAACAATGTATAGAAGGCAAATATGCAATAATTAGCCGTCCACCTCCTCCTCTGATTTCAGAAAGTCTAGATTTGTATTCTAGATTTTTGTGGGATTGCTGCAAAGTAGCAAGGGGAGGAGAACAACCCAGCACCTCCTGCCATTCATTCCAATTGCATTGCACACCTTGGGAGTCAGTTCTCTAGGCCAGTGTTTCCCAACCACTGTGACATGGCACATTAGTGTGCCGTGACGGACCTCCTGCTGTGCCATGAGAAAAGCTCTCTGCCCCCCTTCCTGCCCCCCCTCCTGCCGAACTCCTGCTGCTTGGGGGAGGAGGAGGACGGGCCGGAGCAGCGAAGAAAAGAAGTAGGGGCCGGGGTGCTGCCTCCTTCAGCCATTTCCCCAGCCAGCCTCCAATCCACCATGACTCCGCCCTCGCTCGCTGAAGCTGCGCGGAGGAGGAAGCCGAGGGAGGGGCATGGCGTGGCCTCCCCCAGATTCAGCTCTCCCACAGCTTCTCCAGCATAGAAGGGGCAATGGCAAGCCAGCAGTGGGCTGGCTTTGCCCCCGCTGGCTTGGCATTGCCCCCCCAAGGCTGGAGCAGCGGTGGGAGAGCGGGAGCCAGGGAGGGCGGGGCATGGCACGACCTGGCTCTGCCCCTCCTCGACTTCAGCTCTCCCACAGCTTCTCCAGCTTCGAGGGGACAGTGCCAAGTCAGCATTGTGCTGGCTCTGCCACCGCTGGCTTGGCACTGCCCCCTCAAGGCTGGAGAAGCTGTGGAGAGCTGAAGCCGGGAGGGGAGGGGCATGGTGCGGCCTGGCTCCTCCCCCTCCCGGCTTCGGCACTCCCAGCAGCTGCTCCAGCAGGCCACAATCCCCCAGCCATTCTTTACTGTGTTAGAGTGTCATTTGTGTCATTTTGGTTGGTGGTGTGCCCCCGGATTTTTTTAATGTTAAAAGTGTGCAGCGGCTCAAAAAAGGGTGGGAAACACTGCTCTAGGCACAGAGGCAGCCTTTATCTGCTTTTGATTTCCTTGCTACTTTTTGCAAAACTGGTAAAGAAACTTTGTGGATGAGCTTTGAGCCGCTGCCTTGAGCCCATTTTTTCTCTGGAAAGGGGCTTATGAATAAAGAGAGGAGGAATCAAAGGAGGAGGAGAGCAGTTGAAGCCCCGCAACACTCCAATCCCACAGCCCAAAAAACCAAGCTGGCATTCTGCAGGTATTATTGTCAAAGCCAACAAATTATTCCACCTGCTTAAACTCTGCCAGGTTTAATCCCCTTTGACACAGACTCATTTAGCCTCAGGGTGCATCTGCACCGTGGAAGGGATCCAATTTAACAGGAGTTTAACTGCCGTGGCTTTATGCCATAGGAGCCTGGAAATTGTAGTTTGGCCAGGCACCAGCACTCTTTGGCAAAGCAGGATAAAGGCCTTGTAAAACTACAAACCCCAGGATGCCATAGCATTTAACCAATGCAGTTCAACTACTGTTAAATTGCATTATTAATTCAGCAGTATAGATGCACCCACATACACCTAGGGATTAGAGGGGAAATACCTGAAAATTGAGGGAGAGAGAATCCTAGGATCCTAGAGTTGGAAGAGACCTCGTGGGCCATCCAGTCCAAACCCTTTCTGCCAAGAACCAGGAAAATCACATTCAAAGCACCCCCAACAGAAGGCCACCCAGCCTCTGTTTAAAAGCCTCAAAGAAGAAGCCTCCACCACACTCTGGGGCAGAGAGTTCCACTGCTGAACAGCTCTCACAGTCAGGAAGTTCTTCCTAATGTTCAGATGTAATCTTTTTTCTTGTAGTTTGAAGCCATTGCTCTCTTGTGTCCTGGTCTCCAGGTCAGCAAAAAACAAGCTGGCTCCCTCCTCCCTATGACTTCCCCTCACATATTCATACTTGGCCATCATGTCTCCTCCCCTCCTTCTCTTCTGCAGGCTAAACATGCCCAGCTCTTTAAGCCGCTCCTCATAGGGCTTGTTCTCCAGACCCTTGATCATTTGAGTCGCCCTTCTCTGGACACATTCCACACCCATCAGCTGTGGTACCCAGAACTGGACACAGTGTGATTCCAGGTGTGGTCTGACCAAGGCAGAGTAGAGCATGGGGAGCATGGCTTCCCTGGATCTAGACACCAGACTCCTATTGATGCAGGCCCAAATCCCATTGGCTTTTTTTGTCACCACATCACGTTGTCTCATGTTTAACTTGTTGTCCATGAGGACTCCAAGATCTTTTTCTCACCTGAAAATAAGCTGGTGACACAACTCAATGTTTCCGAAATGAAAACATTATGGACTCATAGAATTATAGAGTTGGAACCGACCACACGGGCCACCTAGTCCAACCCCTTGCCATGCAGGAAAAGTACAATTACAACTCAAATATCAGTTTGAAATAGCCAGGCAAATGTTTAGGGCTCAGATGGGACTTTGGTATGTTAAAGCATCACTGTACAAACTACCAGCAAAACCCAAGTTGTTCACTGTATTCTTGTTGTGAGTGGCTATCACCATGACTTCAATATGTGGCAACCAGATGAATGGGAAACCTCCATGTACCCTTATTACCCACACCTTACAGAGGCCTTGCAAAGCCAGAGCATCCTTGGCTTCTTTGATGGAGTCTGTCCATCCACCTACAGATAGGTGCGCCAGGGATAAAAAAAATAAATAACAGTGTTGTTCCAGATTTCTAGGCCCAGATATCGAAGCTTCTTAACTTTTAAACTCTTGATTAGATATTGCTAATTATTACCTGTTTGTTTCTGTACAGTTGTGTGCAGAGTTGGTCACTGGTCCCCAGATCCTCTTGCAGGGTGGTCTCCAAACTGCAGAAGCCGTCTGCCCCACAAAAAAAGAGAGACCAAAGGGGTTGGGGAGAGAAGCGAGGAGTAAGAGCAACTTCCCAGCCTGCACTTTCCCCTTGAGACCATCACAATGGGAGAATTTGCACCCAGCACTTCCTCCAGCACAGGACCCATGCCAACTGAAGACTCGGGTCCTTGAGGTGGCGGCTGCTCCTGACTCCAAGGGACAGTCAGTCTTTTTCTGGAGTCAAGACCCGCTTGAAAAGAGCTCTCCAAGGTCCTGAATCTCTTTTGGAGAGGGTTCACACCTGCAGGTGACACCTTTAGGGTTTCAAGTAAAACCCAGAGTTGCTATTTGGATATAATGTTGTTCCAGTTTGGAGTAGACAAAGAGTAACCTGAAGTCCCCAAGGCCATTTGTGTGGGTGCTAGGACTTTCCCATTTCCTTGAGAGACCAATGCCCACAAACTCCAGGTTGAGGACAATGGGGCAATTCCACCATGTTTCCCCCAGCCCTGGGGCATTTTAGTTCCAGAAAGGCCTTTTTTACATAACAAGAACTGAAAAGAAAATAAGCCTGGCTCACTTCCTGTAGTTAAAAAGATGTTCCAATGACCTTTGTTGTTTCTGACTATTCTGGGGTTGAGAGAGTGTGACTCAGCCAAGCTTGCCCAGGGTGCTTCCATGACCAAGGGTGCCTCTACTCTGTGAAATGAATGCCCTTTGATACCACTTAAACTGCTATGGCTCAATGGTATTTTTGTGTCATGGAAGTTGTAGTTTTACAATAGTGAGTTGAGCTTGGAAAAGAACAGATGGAATCCAAGTCTCTGCAATCTCCCCTGCCCTTCCTCCTGCCTTCTCCTACCAGGGATTCCCAGGCTTTGGTTCTCCAGGTGTTTGAGGCTTCAGCTCCCAGAATCCCTGATTGTTGGCCAAGTCAAGACAGGGCTTTGAAGAGGAAGTCCAAAGGGTGACCCTGATCTTTCCCAAGGGGTCTCGCTCTCTCCAGTTGCATCCCCAACAACACCCTAGAACCCAAGGGGCATCAATGGATGGTTGGTTTAGGAGGCCATGGGTCAGACTGCATGACCTTTGGGTGTCCCTTTGGTCCTCCTCTATAAAAAGGAAGGTGCTTTCCACTCACCGGATGATGATGCTTCCTCCTCTTCTCCTTCCATTTCGTTTTGCATGAGGCCCAGGCTGGTGTCCCAGGCCGACTCCATCCATGGTCCCTCCATCCACAGTCCCCTGCCTTCTTTGTGGAGGAGCAGCACAAAAGGAAAAGCCGGACGAACGGGACTGAAAAGGAGGAAGAGGAAGGGCAGTGGCGTTGCTCTGGACAAAGATGGAAAGAAAGAAAGAAAGAAAGAAAGAAGGAAAGAAAAAAGGAAGGAAAGAAAGAAGGAAGGAAAGAAGGAAAGAAGGAAGGAAGGAAGGGAAAAAAGAAAGAAGGAAGGAAGGAAATAAAGAAAGAAGGAAGAAGGAAGGAAGGAAAGGAAGGAAGGAAAAAAGGAAAGAAAGAAGGAAAGAAGGAAGGGAAGAAGGAAGGAAAGAAAAAAGGAAAGAGGGAAAGAAGGAAGGAAGGAAGGAAGGAAGGAAAAAGGAAAGAAGGAAGAAAAGAAGTAAAGAAAGAAGGAAGGAAAGAAGGAAAGAGGAAGGAAAGAGGAAGGAAAGAAAGAAGGAAGGAAAGAAGGAAAGAAGGAAAGAAAGAAAGAAGGAAGGAAGGAAGGAAGGAAAAAAGAAATAAGGAAGGAAGGAAATAAAGAAAGAAAGAAAGAAGGAAGGAAAGAAAGGAAGGAAAAAGGAAAGAAGGAAAGAAGGAAGGAAAGAAGGAAGGAGGGAAGGAAGGAAGAAAGGGAAGAGGAAAGAATGGAAGGAAGGAAGGAAGGAAGGAAAAGGGAAGGAAGGAAGGAAAGAAGAAAGAAGGAAGGAAAGAAGGAAAGAAGGAAAGAAAAAAGGAAGGAAGGAAGGAAGGAAAGAAGGAAAAGGAAGGAAGGAAGGAAGGAAGGAAAGGAAGGAAGGAAAGGAAGGAAAGAAAAAAGGAAAGGAAGGAAAGAAAAAAGGAAGGAAGGAAAAAGGAAGGAAGGAAGGAGGAAGGCTCGATGCTATGGAGTCTTGGGAGCTGTAGTTCCACAAGGTCATTATCCTTCTCAGCCCAGGAGTGCTAGAGCCTCACTGAACAACGAGGCTCACTCAGGAGTCCAACATCTACACTGTGTAGTACAGGCATGGACAAACTTTGGCCCTCCAGGTGTTTTGGACTTCAACTCCCAAAATTCCCAACAGTCTCAATCTCCTTCCTTTCCTCCCTCAGCCACTTAAGTGGAAAAGGAAAAGGAAAGGGCCTGAGGCTGTTGGGAATTGTGGAAACCGAAGTCCAAAACATCTGAAAGGCCAAACTTTGCTGTGCCTGATGTAGAATGAAGGCAGTATGGAGCCACTTCAATCACCTTGGTTCAATCCTATGGAATCTTGGGAGTTGTAGTTTGGTGTAAGGCTACAGCTCCCATGATGGTAACCTTACAAATCTGAAACTCCCAGGATTTGATTGCATTGTGCCAGGGCAGGTCAAGGGGTGCATCTATGCTGCAGAATGCAACGCTATGATAACACAATGCTATGGAATGCTGGGAGCTGTAGTTTGGGGCAGCACCAGCCCTCTTGGGCAGAGAAGGCGACTGCAGCCCTTTTGGGAATTACAACCCCTAGGATGGATCCCATGGAGCATGGAACAAGGGCAGGTGGCCTTTTCCCTTTCTTTCTTTCCCTTCCCTCCAAAGGCACGTCCGGAGGCACCCACCTACCTGTCCAAAAAGGGGCCCTGAAGAAAACACAGAACCCTCGACTCCTTGGGCTGGGAGAGATCCCCAAGAGACATGTGGTCAAGCCCCTTCTGCTAAGAAGGAAGGCACAATCCAAGCTCTCCTGGCAGATGGCCACCCAACCTTTGCTTGAAGAGCTCCAAGGGAAGAAAGGAGACTCCCAGGTAGTGTCCAGAGGAGGGCGACTAAAATGATCAAGGGTCTGGAGAACAAACCCTATGAGGAGCGGTTGAAAGAGCTGGGCGTGTTTAGCCTGAAGAAGAGAAGGCTGAGAGGAGACATGATGAGGGCCATGTATAAGTATGTGAGGGGAAATCCTAGGGAGGAGGCTTGTTTAATGCTGCCCTGGAGACTAGGATGTGGAACTGCAAGAAAGGAGATCCCATCTGAACATTAGGAAGACGGTGAGAGCCGTTCAGCAGTGGAACTCTCTGTCCCGGAGGGAGTAGGGTGGAGGCTCCTTCTTTGGAGGCTTTTAAACAGAGGCTGGGTGGCCATCTGTCGGGGGTGCTTTGAATGCGATTTCCCTGCTTCTTGGCAGAATGGGGTTGGACTGGATGATGCCCACCAGGTCCCTTCCAACTCTCGGATCCGAGGATGCTGTGAGTAGCAAGCAGCACATTCCTCCGCCGGAGAGCTCTTCTTTCCACCAGGAAGTTAGTTCTTCCTCACGGCCCGCCTCTGCCATGCCTCCTGCGGCTCTCTCCGTGCCAAATGCTGCCCCAAAACCCTGACCCATTTCCCATAGGAAGAACGACCCCCTCCGAACCAGGGCCTGGCCCAAAGAAAGATGCCTTGGGAGCGCGCCTCCTCCGCGGTCCAAACCGTGCGTAAAAGTAGCCCAGAGTCCCCCTAGGCGCAGCATGCCCCCCCCCCAAACCTGCACCCCATGGAAGCGGGACCCCCCAGGAAGCAGGGGCGCCTCTCTAGGTCCCTCCCCCAAAGGGGCGCCCCTCGATTCTGCCCCAAAGAAGGGGTTCCCCCTTGCAGCTCACCATTTGGGGAGGTGGAGGGTCCGAAGCGGTGCCCCGCTCGCCGCCGGCTCAGTGGGAGAGAGAGAGAGAGAGAAGTGGCCTCGAGTGGGTCCCTTGGAAGGGGAGGGGAGGGGGAGGGAAAGGAGGGGGAGGAAGAGGAGAGAGAGAGAGAGAGAGAGAGCGCCGCCTGCAAAGCTCCCTGTGCTTGTGGACACTAACAGGGAGGGAAGGAGGAACCACACAATCATCACCCAGGCCAACCCCCTTAGTTTCTACCAAGCAGGAGGAAGACACAATCCAAGCCCTCCCCACAGATAGCCAGGAAAGTCTCTGCCAGGTTTAAGTTCCCGAGGAGGATCTGACCCACCTGGGCCGTTCAGGAGGCCGCCTTGGTTAAGAGAGAGAACCCTGCAGAGATGGGAGGACCTGAGACCAACCCTTGAACGCCTGAGGAACTGCTGGCGACTTTCTCCTGCTGGGCTCTTGTCTAGAGAGTGCCCTCCTCCTCACCTATTTCATCCATTCCAGTGGTTCTCAACCTTCCTAAAGCGGCGACCCCTTCATACAGTTCCTCATGTTGTGGTGACCCCCAACCATAATATTATTTTCGTTGCTACTTCATAACTGTAATTTTGCTACTGCTATGAATTATATTGTAAATGTCTGATATTCAAGTTTGGGCATACCAGATATGCCCAAACTTGAATACTGGTGGGGCTGGAGGGGGGTATTTTGTCATCTGGGAGTTGTAGTTACTGGGATTTATAGTTCACCTAAAGAGCATTCTGAACTCCATCAACTATTGAACCAAACTTGGCACCCAGAACTCCCATGACCAACAGAAAATACTGGAAGAGTTTGATGGGCACTGACCTTGAGTTTTGGAGTTGTAGTTTACTTACATCCAGAGAGCAGTGTGGACTCAAACAATGATAGATGCATACCAAATTTAGCACAAATACTCAATATGCCTAAATGTGAAAATTGGTAGAGTTTGGAAAATAGACCATGACACTTGGGAGTTTTAGTTGCTGGGATTTATAGTTCACCTAAAATCAAAGAGCCCCTTGAACCCCACCAACGATAGAATTGGGCCAAACTTCCCACACAGAACCCCCATGCCTTGAAGGGACTCGCTGGCATGAGCCTCCCTCCAGCTTCGCATGCTCTCCCTCGCCCACACATGCGCACCATACTGCCATACCCCGAGCATGCCTACTCTCCCCACTCAGAGTCTCAGAAACAGTCCTCCCCTTTGCTGAGAGGCTGCCCAATCACAACAGAGGAGGGCTTTTGGTGGGAGGATTGTTTCTAAAAAGGAAGAGAAGGACAGGTGGAGAGATCTTCAGCCTTCTCTGCCAAAGGGGTTCCTAAGACCATCAGAAATATATGTTTACTTATGGTCTTTGGAGACCCCTCTGAAACCCCTTCGCGACCCCCCTAGGGGTCCCGACCCCCAGGTTGAGAAACGCTGATCTATTCTATGGCACGCAGTTTGCTCATTGCAGGGGGGCAGAGAGGAAGGAGGGAAGGCGCTCCAGAGGGTTACTTACACTTACTTACCACTCCAGACCAGAGACTTAGGGCTTGCCCTCTTCCTTCCCTCTTTGGAAGAACTCTAATTCCTGCTGCCTTTAGAAAGCTCACAATATTCTTAAGATATATATATGTATATGTACGAGGGTGGGTCAATAAGTCCGTGACTTTTTGAATGAAACACAGGTTTTTGGATTTAAAAAATAATTTTATTTTTCAACGCAGTCTCCTTTGAGCTCTATACACTTTGTCCAATGTTTCTCCAATGTTTTTATCCCTTCCAAAAAATAAGATTTGTCGAGGTCATCAGGTATTTGTTTGTGAGATGATTTCATTGTTGGAGTCAAATTGCTTTCCGCCGAGCCATTTCTTCAGGTTTGGAAACAAGAAATAGTCACTCGGGGCTAAATCCGGAGAATAGGGTGGATGAGAGAGCAATTTGTATCCCAATTCATTGATTTTTGCCATGGAAACTGCACCCTTGCATTGTCCTGGTGCAAAAGAATTTTTTTCTTGGCCAAATGCGGTCTCCCCCAAATCCTCATGAAATCAACTCAATAAGTTGGCATAATATTCGCCATTGATTGTTTTACCCTTTTGAAGGTAGTCAATGTGGATATACCACGTGCATCCCAAAAAATGGTCGCCATGACTTTATTGGCTGACAAACCCACCTTGGCCTTCTTTGGCGCCAATTCACCCCGAGAAACCCACTGTTTTGACTGCTGTTTGGTCTTGGTGTGTTGTGGTGGATCCACGTTTTGTCCACAGTTATGAAATGGCGCAAAAACTCATCCATATTGCGCTTGAACAACGCCAAACATTCCTGCGAAATTGTCACATGATTGCGTTTGTGGTCGCTTGTGAGCAAACGCGGCACCCATCTTGCGGAAAGCTTTCTCATACCCAAGTGATAATTTAAAATTGAAACCACTGAACCACGTGAGATGCCTATGGCTTCCACGATCTCTCGCACTTTCAATCTTTGATCAGCCAACACCAGATTGTGATTTTTTTCAATTGTTTCGGGTGTAGAGACCTCTACTGGGCGTCCAGAACATTCGGCATCTTCCGTGCTTGTACGGTCACAACGAAATTCAGTAAACCACTTTTTTACCATTGAAATGGATGGTGCAGAGTCCCCATAGTATTTATCAAGCTTAGCCTTGGTTTGAGTGATGGTTTTTTCCCTGCAAAAAATAATGCTTAATGAGCACACGAAATTCACTTTTTCCCATTTTCTCCTCAAATCACGCAGTAGTCTGCTATCAATGGCTTTCAAACACAAACTAAATGACGCAGCTTGTTCAAATTTTGACAGGAGTCAACTGACAGATGCCTGTTGACAGGAGCAGTGTCGCCCTTTCAGTTAAGAGGCAGGAAATTCAAAAAGTCACAGACTTATTGACCCACGCTCGTAGATATATGTGGTAAAAGTCCAGTTGTGTCCAACTCTGGGTGTGTGTGTGTGCTCATCTCCATTTCTAAGCCGAAGAGCCGGCATTGTCCGTAGACACCTCCAAGGTCATGTGGCTGACATGACTGTATGGAGTGCCCTTACCTTCCCGCCGGAGTGGTACCTATTGATCTACTCACATTTGCATGCTTTTGAACTGCTAGGTTGGCAGAAGCTGGGGCTGACAATGGGAGCTCATGCCGCTCCCCTGATTCAAACCTGTGATTCAAACCATGGCCAAACTTTGCCCATGCCTGGTATAAAATGTTGAAAACAAGGACAAATAGGCAGAGAGATAGCTTTAATCCTAGAGCGGTGACAATGGTCTCTTCTATCCGGCCATTTCTAGGTGCGAAGATGAGTGCAGACGCAGAGTGCAGCCAGGAAATCGGAAGACGTTTCCTTCTTGGAAGGAGAGCAAGGACCAGTCTCGATCAAAGAGTGAAGAGGAGACACATCACACTGGCAATGGAGATCTGCACAATCAAAGCAACGGGATTCCCGGCAGTAACCTACGGATGTGAGAGCTGGACCATAGGGAAGGCTGAGTGAAGGAAAAGAGGCGTTTTTGAACTGTGGTGCTGGAGGAAAGTCCTGAGAGTGCCTTGGACCGCAAGGAGATCCAACCAGTCCATACTCCAGGAATTAAAGCCCAACTGCTCACTGGAGGGAAGGATAGTAGAGGCAAAGATGGAGTACTTTGGCCACATCATGAGAAGACAGGAAAGCTTGGAGAAGGGAATGAGGCTGGGGAAAATGGAAGGAAAAAGGAAGAGGGGCCGACCAAGGGCAAGGTGGGTGGATGGCGTCCTTGAAGTAACTGGCTTGACCTTGAAGGAGATGGGGGGGGGGGGGTTGACGGCCGACAGGGAGCTCTGGCCTGGGCCAGGAGGTCACCAAGAGTTGGAAGCAACTGAACGAATTAACAACAACATACTACCATACAATATAGATAACCAAATCAGATAATCCAGATTAGCTGCTTTGAACTGGATTATCTGAATCAACACTGCCATATAATCCAGTTCAAAGCAGATAATCTGGATTTTCTATGGCAGTGTAAAAGGAGCCCAAACAGCACCCTATGGTTGTACACTGATGTAGCATTAGGGTCTGTCATGCCCGGATTACCCATAAGGCCAATGAGGCCTAGGGGCGTAAGCCAAGGGGGGTGCAGATCACGGACCAAAAGGAACTGGTCCGCGCCCCTCTTTCCCCCTGTCTCGTGTCCGTGCTTGCTCGTTCTCGCGCCACAGTCTCTGCTCCGTCTCTCTCTCTCTCTCTCTCCCACTCTCTCTCTGTCTCTCTCTCTCTCTCTCTCTCTCTCTCTCTCTCTCTCTCGTGTGTGCCTTTGGAGTGAGTTTGCACCCACTGCACTCTCCCCAAGCCTCCCGACTCCCGAGGAGACCTTCAGAGCACAGTGGAGCTTTCCAGCCGGTGGGAATGCATGGGGACCTTGGAGGTGGCGGGATGGTGTCTACTCGCCTTTCTCTTCTGTTCCAGAGGCACCATGGCGAAAGCCAGCCAAGTGTGGGTCTAAGTGGTGTGTGTGTGTGTGTGGGGGGGGGCGTAATTCCAAAGTGTGGCCTAGGACGCAAAAAAAGTGTTAATCCAGGCCTGGGGCCTGTTTTGTTTTGTAATTCTACATATACAATGCAATTGGGGTAGCATTTTATTTCATAGTATGATGTACACAATGACAAAGTTATTGTTCTGATATTCTATTAAACAGAAGGCGACCCCACTGCACTCCCAGGAAGCAGCTTCACTGCTAGGCAACTCTTCCCTTCAGACATTCTTCCCAGCGTTCAGGTGGAAACTTTCCAGCCATTTGAATCCATTACTCCCTTGCATCCTCCTCTCCAGCACAGCAGAAAACAAGCTTCCCCCCTTCCTTTCGAGGGGACTAAACATGACTCTCCTGCTCGCTTTCCGCATCCTTCTCTTCTCCAATCCCTGCATTGCTCAGCTACTCCTCAGAGGGATTCGCAACTTCCAGGGTCACCCTTTGGTCACCCTGCTCTGGACCACTTCCTTCTTGTCCATATCCTTCTTGAATTGTGATAAAAAAAGAATTGGACACAGTATTCCAGATAAAGAGGCCTTGCCAAAGCAGAAGAGTGGGGCAGTGTCATTTCCCTTCATCTCAAAATTGGCTCCTTTTGATGCAGTCTAGAATTGCATTACCCTTTTCAGGTGCTGCATCACACTCCTGGCACATGTTCAGCTTGTGGACCACCTAAGACTCCTAAATCCTTTCCAAATGAGATGTCCCCCATCCTATATCTGTGCATACAATCATAGAATCCTAGAGTTGGAAGAGACCTGGCGGGCCCTGTAGTCCAACCCCATTCTGCCAGGAAGCAGGAAAATCATATTCACCCCCCCCCCCCCAACAGATGGCCATCCAGCCCCTGTTAAAAACCCTCCAAAGAAGGAGCCTCCACTACACTCCGGGGCAGAGAGTTCCATAGCTGAACACAGCTCTCAGTCAGGAAGTTCTTCCTTATGTTCAGATGGAATCTCCTTTCCTGTTGTTTGAATGCAATTTTCCTGCTTCTTGGCAGAATGGGGTTGGACTGGATGGCCCATGACGTCTCTTCCATCTCTATGATTCTATGATTCTATGAATTCCTAATAGCTGGTAGGCCAGACCTGGGCAACCTCTGGCCCGCGGGGTGGATGCGGCCCGGCAGCCGATTCTGTCCGGCCTGGGGAGAAGGGCGTCTGGGGCGGGGCCAAAAGGAAGGGGTGCCGCTGTCGCCATCCCATCGCGGGCTGTGGGGACTGCATCGGCAGACAGCCCGCCACTCCGGAGAACAATCGGAGGCATGGTGACTTTGGAGTGCCTGCCATCCTGGGAGGCAATCCAGGCCTGCAACGGGAGCAGTCGGCGACCTGCAGTGGCTGATTGCCCTGGCGACCCGGGATGGCAGGCACTCCAAAGCCAGGATGGCCAGCACTGCATGGCAGGGCGATCAGCTGGGGAACGGCTGGGGGCGAGAGCGGGTGGAGGCCTGCAGCCTCTGATCGTCTGCTGCTCTTCTGGTCCGCTTTGTCATCCTCTGGGCTGGGTCCATTGGGCCATTCCATCTTGGGATCCTTCCTCTCTTGAGGATGTCAGCCTCTATCTTGGTTCGCACCTTGTCTTCTTGAATTTCATTTCATTTTATTTTAGTGGTTTTTATTATTATTTTATAATAATTTCATAATAATATAATAAATAATATAATATAATGTTATATTTTATTATAATTTCAATATATTATAATGTCTCTCTCTACTATAATATAATAATTATGATATTAATACTAATAATATATGAATATTTCTTGATATTTTAATATGTTAATATTAATGATATGTATATATATAGTAAATATAGTAAATAAATAAATAATGTAGATTAGAATGTAGTTCAGCCTTTAGGTGCAGCCCTGGAACTGAAAAGGTACAGAAAAGGGCAACAAGAATGATCAAAGGATGGAGCGGCTCCCTTATGAAATCAGGTTGCAACGCCTTGGTCTTTTCAGCCTTGAAAGACGGCGAGAGGTGACTTGATCGAAGTGTATAAAATCATGCATGGGATAGAAAAGGTGAATAAAGAAAAATATTTTCTTTGTCACAAAACACTAGGACTAGAGGGCACTCCTGAAGCTCCAAGGTAGGAAAATTAGGACTAATAAAGGGAAATATTTCTTCACCCAGAGGGTCATTGGGTTATGGAACTCACTTCCAGAGGAGGTTGTGACAGCTGTCAGCCTGGATCTGTCTAATCCTGCTTCAAGGCAGGATTAGACAGATTCATGGATACCAAGGGAATGAGTAGTTACTGAAATGGACATCCAAGTGCCACCTCGGAGTTGGTTGAGGTAGGCAGGATTTCCCTGGGTACTGGTTGTGGGGGGTCGGGAGCAGGTCAGGGTTTGCCCTCCCTTCTGCTCGAGATCCCCGCGTACAACTGGTGGGCCACTGTGTGATACAGAATGCTGGACTAGATGGGCTGAGGTCCGATTCAGCATGGCTCTTCTTATGTTCTTATGTTCTTATGCCCTCCATAATATTTTTTGGCTCTCGTGTGGCCCCTTGGAAAAAATAATTGCCCGCCCCTGTGGTAGACAGTTAGGAATTGTGGGAGTTGAAGTCCAAAACACCTGGTGGGACAGAGTTTGCTCATTCCTGTAGCAACCCAGCCTCCAGCCCCGCCCCCAGCCCCGGCCCCAGCTCAGCCCCCAGCCCAGCCAGGGGGTCCCAATTGCTCTGGACCCGATTGATGGGGAGTCAGGTGAAATGGATGATGGGGCTGTTGGGCCTGCATCTCCTACAGAGAGCTTGCAATGGGAAGACAATTGGCCCGATGCCTACGAGGAAGAGGAAGGTCAGTTTGACCAAGGATTAGATAATTGGTATGAGAATCCAGGTGGGCGAGGTTCCCAAGAACAAATCTGGGAACCCGTGGGGGCTGAGTCCATGGAGACAGAAGAGGAGGATGTTTCTCATGAAGATAGTGAGACAGCTGGCGAAAGGGAGGGAAGGAGCTTTGACCGCAGAAGGAGCATCGAGGCTCATAGAAGGGAATGGCGTCAAAGCCTAGAGCGCCATTGGGAACAGATCCTCAGTTGAACGGCCACTTCTGATCCAAGGAAGTGAAGCGTTCCTGATCCTTGAAGCCAGCGTTGGCTTGCCCTGCCTTGCCTTGCCTTGCCAAGTACCTTGGACCTTGGACCTTGCCTTGCCTTGATCAACAGATACAGAGATCCCCTGGATTGTTATTGGCACTTTTTGCCAGCTATTTTGGACTAATTGCTTTTTACTTGGACATTCTTCTTTCACACCTGTTTTTTATTATTCAATAAATAGTTAATTGATCAATTGTCTCTGTGTGTGTGATTAAGGGGCCGGGCCAGGACCCAGCATCGTGTCAATTCCAGGCATAGATGCATTTTGAGTCTCCTCTTCAACTTCTTTATCAATGACTTGGATAAAGGTATAGAGGACCGGTTTATCAATTTTGAAGATGGGACCCGATTGGGAGGGAAAGCTTACACTCCAGAAGGTGGGATCAGCAACTGAAATGCCATTCACTGGTTAGAGCAGGACCAAAAGTCATGCACTTGTAAGGATGGAGCTGGAGAAACCTTTGGCTTGACTCGCTCCTTGGGCTCTCTTTCCAGGGCTCCTTGTGTCGGTTTGGGGTGGCAACAGGGGCATCTCCAAGACTTAATGCCCGCAGGGCAAACAGGAAAACCAGGCATCATTTTATAGGGCTGTTTAATGGGCCACAATGGATACCTTGGTCTGCTTTGCCCACGTGTCTGCAGTCTGATGGGGCAATGCTGGCCTGCCTTCAGATGTGACATGTGCATTTTAATCCAATTGTTTGCACATGGAGAGGAGGCTGTTGAATATTCAGTGCAGCAAGAAAATAGTGTGAGGGTGCACAGACATTGTCATATTGGTGTAAGACTTCCCATGACTAAGTTGGCAATTTATTATTTATTTATTTCGTATATTTCTATCCCGCCCTTCTCCCCACAAGGGGGCTCAGGGCAGCCTCACATGAGCACCAGGAGATGCTAACAACATAAATACCATAAAATTTACAATTCACAATAAAATCATTTTAAAACATTGTATAACATCATCAGTAAATTTAACAATAAATTAACGTGCCAGTGAAACAAAACTAAGGTGGGAGAATCCATGTCGCAAAACCCAAATTTCCTTTTTCTATTGCCGCTGGCCTCTAATCAAACGCCTGGCCCCAGAGCCAGTTGTCGTCTTAAGCATAGGCGGGAGGTGGCCAACCTGATGTCCTTGGGGAGAGAGTTCCACAGACGGAGGGCCACTGCCAAGCAGGCCCTGTCTCTCGTTCCCACCAACCGCATTTGCGAGTGGTGGGATCAAGAGCAAGGCCTCTCCTGACGATCTTAAGCTTCGTGATGATTCATAGCAGGAGATACGTTCGGACAAGTAAACTGGGCCAGAGCTGTTTAGGGCTCTAAAACCAGCATTTCGAATTGTGCGTGGAAGCTAATCGGCAGCCAGTGGAGCTGGCACAACAGAGGAATGGTACGCTCCCTGTACGCCACTCCTTGTTAGCAACCTGGCCGCCGACCGTTGGACTACTTGGAGCTTCTGAGAAGTTTTCAAAGGCAGCCCACATAGAGAGTGTTGTAGTAGTCTATTCGGGATGTAACCAGAGCGTGGACCACCGTGGCCAAGTCAGACTTATTTCACTGGTATACTGCTTTTCTCCCCCTTAGCAAGGGACTCAAAGCAGTTTCCAACATAATTATGGCAAAATGTAATGCCTCACATACAGAAACCTAACACAATGATAATAACATACAATTATCCATGATATCATAAAACACAACATCATTTAAGCACCCCCAACAGATGGCTATCCAGCCTCTTCTTAAAAGCTTCCAAAGAAGGAGCCTCCACCACACTCCGGGGCAGAGAGTTCCACTGATGAACAGCTCTCACGGTCAGGAAGTTCTTCCTAATGTTCAGTTTAAAGCCATTGTTCCATTGCGTCCTAGTCTCCAGGACACGGAACGTGGGAGTTGGAGTCCGAAACATCTTTAGGGACAAAGCTTGTCCATGCCTGATCTATGCTGCAGGACCAATGCACTCTCATACCTTTTAACTGCCATGTCTCCATGTTATAGGACCCTGGGAATTGTAGTTTGTTGTGGCCCCAGCCTTTTTTGGCAGAGAATGTTGAAGTTCCTTGTGGAACTGCAACTCCAATGATATCATAATATTAAGTCATGGAAGTTCAAATGGTGTCAAAATTCCTTAATTCTTCAATGCAGATGTGGTTGGAAACTAATCCTGTTAGGAGTGTGTATATTTTGGGTAGGAGGTGCAAGAAGGTAATTCCAGAATTATAAGTTGTTTGAGGGGACAGGCGGTATTTGTATATTCCAGGAAACATAATGAAAACACTCTTTTGAGTGGGGGAGGAATTCCCCAAAATGGGTTCAGAGAAAGGGTAGGGGGATTGTGCGGCAGTGGGCCACTCTGTCCTGCTTTGGTGAGGCCGAGGAGCACCCGAGCTGTAGAAAGGAGGCTGGAAGGTTAAAGATTAGCAGGGGGCAATGAGTCGTCCCCTTGGCCCCTCCATCCATTCAGCCTCCTTTCAAGATGTCCAAAGTAAAGATCATCCCCGGGACTCTTAAGGAGTATTCCTGTCCCTGTGGGTTGGACTTCAGTGTCCATCACACTCAACCAGTGTAGCTACTAGGCCTGTTTGATCAAGGAAAAAAGGGTTCAAAACTCGCTGCGGACGTACGGGGTATAAATGACTTTCTTGCAATATTGGGCAGTGATTCTCAACCTTCCTAATGCCGCGACCCCTTAATACAGTTCCTGATGTTGTGGTGACCCCCAACCATAAAATTAGTTTTGCTGCTACTTCATAACTGTAATTTTGCTATTGTTATGAATCGTCATGTAAATATCTGATATACAGGCTGTATTTTCATTCACTGGACCAAATTTGACACGCATACCCGATACACCCAAATTTGAATACTGGTGGGGTTGGGGGGCAGTGGTTGCTTTTGTCATTTGGGAATTGTAGTTGCTAGGATTTATAGTTCACCTACAATCAAAGAGCATTCTGACCTCCACCAATGATAGAACTGGTCCAAATTTCCCACACACAATCCCCATGCCTTGAAGGGACTTGCTGATGTGAGCCTCCCTCCAGCCTCACACGCTCTACCTTGCCCGCACATGCGCACCATGCTGCCATGCTCCAAGCATGCCTGCTCTCCCTTCCCCACTTCCCCAGTCTCTGGAAAAGCCATTTCTTTGGCTGAGAGGAGGGTAACTAAAATGCTCAAGGGTCTGGAGAACAAGCCCTATGAGGAGTGGCTTAAAGAACTGGGCATGTTTAACCTGAAGAAGAAAAGGCTGAGAGGAGATGTGATGAGGGCCATGGATCAAGAGGTGAGGGGAGGTCATAGTGAGGAGGGAGCAAGCTTGCTTTTTGCTGCCCTGGAGACTAGGATGCAATGGAACAATGGCTTCAAACTACAAGAAAGGAGATTCCACCTGAACATTAGGAAGAACTTCCCGACTGTGAGAGCTGTTCAGCAGTGGAACTCTCTGCCCTGGAGGAAGTGTGGTGGAGGCACCTTCTTTGGAGGCTTTTAAACAGAGGCTAGACGGCCATCTGTCGGGGGTGCTTTGAATGTGATTTTCCTGGTTCTTGGCAGAATGAGGTTGGACTGGATGGCCCACCAGGTCTCTTCCAACTCTATTGATTCTATGATTCTATATCTCCCACCCAAAGCTTGCAATATGGGGCTCCTTGGGCTCAGTCTATGGGTAGCTAGCTTTGTCTGCAAGGTCCTCTTTAATCCCAGAACACTTTTGTAAACCCTGCCCCTCTCTTTTGGTTTTCTTTAACATGTGTTCCGCCCTGAAGATATTTTATCCCTTGGCCCTGCAATGCATCTTGTATCCCTCGCACAATAACAATGCCCTTTAAATCCATTTCAGTTCCTGCTTGCAACACAATAAATGTGGAAAAGTCAAAGGGTGTGCGTGTGTGTAAATACTCCTGCAAGGGATTGAATGCCAGGACAATTGGAGGCAGGTAACTCACCCTGCTCTTTTCTGAAAAGGAAAACAAAAACCAAACAAACTCAAAACTCGGAGCGGCTGGCTGTTCTTGGCAACGGATGCCCTTTGTCAAGTCCCAACAACTTCAACATAGTTTGTGGCACATTTGGCTCTAGTCGTCCAAGGAAAATCCCGTCAAGTCCCAACAACTTCAACATAGTTTGTGGCACATTTGGCTCTAGTTGTCCAAGGAATATCCCGTCGAGTCCCAACGACTTCAACATAGTTTGTGGCACATTTGGCTCTAGTCGTCCAAGGAATATCCCGTCGAGTCCCAACGACTTCAACATAGTTTGTGGCACATTTGGCTCTAGTCGTCCAAGGAATATCCCGTCGAGTCCCAATGACTTCAACATAGTTTGTAGCACATTTGGCTCTAGTTGTCCAAGGAATATCCGTCGAGTCCCAATGACTTCAACATAGTTTGTGGCACATTTGGGTCTAGTTGTCCAAGGAATATCCCGTCGAGTCCCAATGACTTCAACATAGTTTGTGGCACATTTGGCTCTAGTCATTCAAGGAATATCCAGTCGAGTCCCAATGACTTCAACATAGTTTGTGGCACATTTGGCTCTAGTCGTCCAAGGAATATCCCGTTGAGTCCCAATGACTTCAACATAGTTTGTGGCACATTTGGCTCTAGTCGTCCAAGGAATATCCCGTCGAGTCCCAATGACTTCAACATAGTTTGTGGCACATTTGGCTCTAGTTGTCCAAGGAATATCCCGTCGAGTCCCAATGACTTCAACATAGTTTGTGGCACATTTGGCTCTAGTTGTCCAAGGAATATCCCGTCGAGTCCCAACAACTTCAACATAGTTTGTGGCACATTTGGCTCTAGTCGTCCAAGGAATATCCCGTCAAGTCCCAATGACTTCAACATAGTTTGTGGCACATTTGGCTCTAGTCGTCCAAGGAATATCCCGTCGAGTCCCAATGACTTCAACATAGTTTGTGGCACATTTGGCTCTAGTCGTCCAAGGAATATCCCATCGAGTCCCAATGACTTCAACATAGTTTGTGGCACATTTGGCTCTAGTCATTCAAGGAATATCCCGTCGAGTCCCAATGACTTCAACATAGTTTGTGGCACATTTGGCTCTAGTCGTCCAAGGAATATCCCGTCGAGTCCCAATGACTTCAACATAGTTTGTGGCACATTTGGCTCTAGTATTACAAGGAATATCCCGTCGACTCCCAATGACTTCAACATAGTTTGTGGCACATTTGGCTCTAGTCGTTCAAGGAATATCCCATTGAATCCCAACGACTTCAACATAGTTTGTGGCACATTTGGCTCTAGTCGTCCAAGGAATATCCCGTCGAATCCCAACGACTTCAACATAGTTTGTGGCACATTTGGCTCTAGTTGTCTAAGGAATATCCCGTCGAGTCCCAACGACTTCAACATAGTTTGTGGCACATTTGGCTCTAGTCGTCCTAGGAATATCCCATCGAGTCCCAATGACTTCAACATAGATTGTGGCACATTTGGCTCTAGTCATTCAAGGAATATCCAGTCGAGTCCCAACGACTTCAACATAGTTTGTGGCACATTTGGCTCTAGTCGTTCAAGGAATATCCCGTCGAGTCCCAATGACTTCAACATAGATTGTGGCACATTTGGCTCTAGTCGTTCAAGGAATATCCCGTCGAGTCCCAATGACTTCAACATAGATTGTGGCACATTTGGCTCTAGTCGTTCAAGGAATATCCCGTCGAGTCCCAATGACTTCAACATAGTTTGTGGCAGTCACCAAAAAAGAGGTTTCTGGAGTAGAACAACTACATGCAAAGTAAGTGACACACAATTAAACAGGAAAAAGCACTTTCAAACCAGGAACAGAACTTTTTTCAAATTTTGTTGCACAGTGTAATAAAATGACCGAATCTCCTTCCATGAACCAGCTCGAACCCTCCGCTCTTCTGGGGAGGCCCTCCTCTCGCCCTTGCCAGTCTCACAGACCCGTCTGGTGGGCACAAGGGAGAGAGCCTTCCCCTCTGCGGCCCCCTGACTCTGGAACTCCCTGTCTGGAGAGATTAGGAAAGCCCCCACACTGGAAACCTTTAAAAAGCACCTTAAAACTTGGCTTTTCCACTGTGCCTTCAGAGAATAGACATTTAGTTTGATATTCTCACTCTCCTCAATGCTCTGTTTCGGAGTCCATTAATCCCCCCATATTTACATGTGTTCTCCTTTACAAAGAATGCTACCTTGTTTATCTCACACACCATGTCATTTGTGATTTTGGATATTGTTTGTATATTGTTCTTTTACTTAGATATATGTAGTTTACTGTGTTAATTGTTGATGTATTGATTTTGATTTTATTGTAATTTGTTGTTTGGGCTTGGCCCCATGTGAACCGCCCTGAGTCCCCATTGGGGAGATGGTGGTTATACATAAAGAGAGTCTGGAGAGTGGGGATTGGTATGAGAACGTGCTTTTTAAGTCGTCCATCTGGTAAAATTCCTCTTCTCCTTCTTAAGGCATTTGGTGATCTGGCCTGGCATCGCTCCAGATTTCCCACAGCTTCCAGAGTGACCTTTTTTTGCTCCTGAGCCTGCATGGTCCCAGGTGAGTGACCCATTGGGGACCCTGAAGAAGAAGAGTTCAAAATGCTCCAGAAGAAAGGGAAAGGAAGTGAAGGAAAGAGAAAGGAAGAGAAAGGGGTAAGGAAGAATGGAAGGAAGGGGGAAGGAATGAAAAAATGAAAGAATGAAAGGAAGGAGAGGGAAGGAATGAAGAATGGAAGGGAAGGGGAAATGAAAAGAAGAAATGAAAGAATGCAAGGAAAGGAGAAAGAAGGAATGAAAGAATAAAAATGAAATGAAAGGAAAGGGGAAGGAAGCAAAGAATGAAAGCACAAAAGGAAGGGGAAGGGGAGGAGAAGGAAGGAAGGATAGAAAGGAAGGGAAGGGGAAAGGAAAAGAAGGAATGAAAGAATGGAAGAGAAAGGGAAAGAAGGAACAAAAGAATGAAGAATGGAAGGAAGGACATGGGGTGGGAAGGGGAAGGAAGGAAAAAAAGAATGAAAGGAAGGAAGGGGGCAGGAAAGGGAAAACAGTAATGAAGGAAGGAAGGAAGGAAGGAAGGAAGGATAGAAGGGAAAGGAAGGGAAGGGGAAAAGAAAAGAGGGAATGAGAGAATGGAAGAGAAAGGGAAATAAGGAAAAAAGAATGAAGAGTGGAAGGAAGGGGGCAGGAAGGGGAAGGAAGGAAGAAAAGAATGAAAAAAATGAAAGGAAGGAAGGGGAAGGAAGGAACAAAAGAATGAAAGGAACAAACGGAGCAGGAAAGGGAAAAACAGTAATGAAAGAATGAAAGAAAACAAAGAAGGAAGGAAGGAGAAAGGGGAAAAAGAAGGAAGGATAAAGGAGATCTGTCTTACAATTAGTTGGTTGGGGTTTTTGAAGGAACTTCCCATTGCAAATGAACAATGCAGAATTAAAGAGAGGAAGGAAGGAAGGAAGGAAAGAAGGAAAGAAGGAAAGAAGGAAAGAAGGGGAGGAGGAAGGGGAGGAGGAAGGGGAGGAAAGAATGAAAGAAGTGAAGGAAAGAAGGAAGGAAGGAGAAGGGGAAGAAAAAAGAAGGAAGGGAAGAAAGAATACAGCCTACTTAGTGAGGCACCATCTCCCGTTGACAAAGAGGGCCAAAGATGCTGTCATTCCCATGATTCCATAATACTGAGCCATGGCAGTGAAAGTGGTGTCGCACTGCAGTCATTCTACAGAGTAGACGCACCCTCTGTGTCTGTTTCAGAGACAACTGGCGGGCTTAATGCTTTCCCTGAAGGTCAAGTTTGGGCCCTGAAACCTCAAAGCCTGGGATGATAGGGACGCCTTAAGCATCTGGGGAGGAAAACGAAAGGGCCTGAGGCTGTTAGGAAGTGTGGGAGTTGAAGTCCAAAACACCTGGAGAAGGGCCAAAGTTTGTCCATGCCTGCTCTCAATGCAAGCCTAATTTGCAAGGAGTCTTCTGTGCCCACTTTTGCCCTTGGTTGGTGCACCAATGGCATCCCATTGCTGGACAGCTTTCTGAACC
>JARBWK010000010.1:3039441-3220824 GCA_030556195.1 Anolis apletophallus | reverse complement strand
CTATGATTCTATGAATTCCTAATAGCTGGTAGGCCAGACCTGGGCAACCCATGGCCGGCAGGCTGGATGCGGCCCGACAGCCGATTCTGTCCGGCCCGGGGAGAAGGGCGTCCAGGGCGGGACCAAAAGGAAGGTGTGCCGCTGCCACCATCCCATTGCGGGCTGTGGGGACGGCATCGGCAGACAGCCCGCCACTCCGGAGAACAATCGGAGGCGTGGTGACTTTGGAGTGCCTGCCATCCTGGGAGGCGATCCCGGCCTGCAGCGGGAGCAGTCGGCGACCTGCGGCGGCTGGTTGCCCTGGCGACCCGGGATGGCAGGCACTCCAAAGCCAGGATGGCAGGCACTGCATGGCAGGGCGATCAGCTGGGGAACGGCTGGGGGCGAGAGCGGGTGGAGGCCTGCAGCCTCTGATCGTCTGCTGCTCTTCTGGTCCGCTTTGTCATCCTCTGGGCTGGGTCCATTGGGCCATTCCATCTTGGGATCCTTCCTCTCTTGAGGATGTCAGCCTCTATCTTGGTTCGCACCTTGTCTTCTTGAATTTCATTTCATTTTATTTTAGTGGTTTTATTATTATTTTATAATAATTTCATAATAATATAATAAATAATATAATATAATGTTATATTTTATTATAATTTCAATATATTATAATGTCTCTCTCTATATATAATACTAATAATATATGAATATTTCTTGATATATTAATATGTTAATATTAATGATATGTAATATATAGTAAATATAGTAAATAAATAAATAATGTAGATTAGAATGTAGTTCAGCCTTTAGGTGCAGCCCTGGAACTGGAAAAGGTACCGAAAGGGCAACAAGAATGATCCAAGGTATGGAGAGCGGCTCCCTTATGAAATCAGGTTGCAACGCCTTGGTCTTTCAGAGGTGACTTGATCGAAGTGTATAAAATCATGCATGGGAGACACAAGGTGAATAAAGAAAAAATATTTTCTTTGTCACAAAACACTAGGACTATAGGGCACTCCCTGAAAGCTCAAGGTAGGAAAATTAGGACTAATAAAGGAAATATTTCTTCTCCCAGAGGGTCATTGGGTTATGGAACTCACTTCCAGAGGAGGTTGTGACAGCTGTCAGCCTGAACAACTTCAAGGCAGGATTAGACAGATTCATGGATACCAAGTGTATCGGTAGTTACTGAAAAGGACATTCAAGTGCCACCTCGGGTTGGTTGAGGTAGGCAGGATTTCCCTGGGTACTGGTTGTGGGGGAGTCGGGAGCAGGTTAGGGTTTTGCCCTCCCTTCTGCTCGAGATCCCGCGTGCAACTGGTGGGCCACTGTGTGATACAGAATGCTGGACTAGATGGGCTGAGGTTCGATTCAGCATGGCTCTTCTTATGTTCTTATGTTCTTATGCCCTCCATAATATTTTTTGGCTCTCGTGTGGCCCCTTGGAAGAAATAATTGCCCACCCCTGTGGTAGACAGTTAGGAATTGTGGGAGTTGAAGTCCAAAACACCTGGTGGGACAGAGTTTGCTCATTCCTGTAGCAACCCAGCCTCCAGCCCCGCCCCCAGCCCCGGCCCCAGCTCAGCCCCCAGCCCAGCCAGGGGGGTCTTGCTCTGGACCCGATTGATGGGGAGTCAGGTGAAATGGATGAGGGGGCTGTTGGGCCTGCATCTCCTACAGAGAGCTTGCAATGGGAAGACGATTGGCCCGATGCCTACGAGGATGAGGAAGGTCAGTTTGACCAAGGATTAGATGGTGGTATGAGAATCCAGGTGGGCGAGGTTCCCAGAACGAATCTGGGAACCCGCGGGGGCTGAGTCCATGGAGACAGAAGAGGAGGATGTTTCTCATGAAGATAGTGAGACAGCTGGCGAAAGGGAGGGAAGGAGCTTTGACCAGAAGAGGAGCATCAAGGCTCATAGGGAATGGCGTCAAAGCCTAGGCGTCGTTGGGCTCACAAAGGAGGAGATTAAATGTACGTTCCCTGGGAACAGATCCTCAGTTGAACAGCCACTTCTGATCCAAGGAAGTGAAGCGTTCCTGATCCTTGAAGCCAGCATTGGCTTGCCCTGCCTTGCCTTGCCCTGCCTTGCCTTGCCAAGTACCTTGGACCTTGTACCTTGCCTTGCCTTGATCAACGGATACAGAGATCCCCTGGATTGTTATTGGCACTTTTGCCAGCTATTTTGGACTAATTGCTTTTTACTTGGACATTCTTCTTTCACACCTGTTTTTATTATTCAATAAATAGTTAATTGATCAATTGTCTCTGTGTGTGTGATTAAGGGGCCGGGCCAGGACCCAGCATCGTGACAGTTGGCCGTTCAACTCCACGAACCCCTTTTTCACACCACGGGACGACCAAGGCGCCGGAGATGAGCTCGCGAGATGGGGCAGCTAAGTGCCGCTGAAGTTCAGGCGTTGCAGCAGGAGGTGGTGGATCTGAGAACCAGAGCCGGCCGGAACCCCACCATTGGGGTCCCGCCGTGATTCCAGGGAGATCCTGCGGCGGTCCATGTATTCACGGGACAATGTGAAATGTACCTGGAGCTTCGCCAGACTGAGTTCACCACCAAGAGGGCCAAAGTAGGTTTTGTCTACAACCTACTGGAGGGCACCGTGGCGAGTTGGGCTACTACGTTGTTGCGAGCTAATGCGGCGCCAGTGGCTACGGTAGCCTTGTTCCTGCAGGCCATTAGGGACACTTGGGGGGGGGGGGCTCCAGTGAACGCCGAGTTGGCCGAGAGGAGGCTGACCATGAAAGACACTATCTTGGCCCAATATATTTCCTTGTTTCGAGTGTTGGCTTCCCAAGTGGCCTGGAATGATGCGGCGTTGCGGTACCAGTTCATGAAGGGCCTGGCACTGGAAGTGCAACAAGAGATCCTCCGAGGGGCTACGCGGCCCGGCAACTTGGAGGAGGCGATCACATTAAGCCTGCGCATGGAGGCGGAAATCCACACCCGGAGGCAATGGGAGAAGAGGCCCGGGGAACGGCCGGTGGCTCGGAGGGAGCCGGCAGCAAGTCGTTCTGCGTTACGCCCGTTCGCGCCCGCCCCTCAGCCGCTGGATGAACCCGAGCCCATGCAGCTGGGACACGTCCGTCCCAAAGTGGACGCAGCCGAGAAGGCCCGCCGCCAACGTTTGAACTTATGCTGGTACTGCGGAGGATCCGGTCATTTTGCCCACGAGTGCCCGCAGAAGCCCAAGGGCAAGGCGCCTCGGGCCTCCGCGGCGTGGGAGGAACCCCAAGAAGCTGAAGAGACCCTGAATGCGGTGGGGGAAGAGCTCAGCCGAGTCTAAAAGGGTTCGCTAGCTCGGTCGCCAACCTTCCCCCAGAACCCCAGACTGGACAATTATTCCTGATCATGGTGGCATTATGGTCGACGGAGAAAGGGCCAACGATGGTGCATGCCATGGTGGATTCGGGAGCCACGAACAACTTCATTGACACAGACTTTGCTAATTCCTTGGGATTACAATTGCGTGACTTACGGGAGGCCCAGTCGGTGCAAACCATCGACGGGAGGCCATTGAAAGCGGGGTCAGTGCGGCACTACACCTCCCCAACCAAGATGTGGACGAGTGCACACAAAGAGGACATTTCCTTCCTAGTGACTAAGTTGTCGGATTTCCCAGTGATCCTAGGGGTGGTGTGGTTGACGCTACATGACCCCCAGATCTCCTGGGCCCGGAGGGAGCTGAGGTTTTCCTCCGAACATTGCCAGAGTAACTGTATGACGGCACGCGTGTGCCAAGCTCAAGAGGTGGAGCGGGTGGTCACGCTGCCCAAAAAGTACGCCGCTTTTTGGGATGTTTTCAGCGAGAAGGAGGCCGAGCGTTTGCCCCCCCACCGGCCGTATGACTGTGCTATCGAATTGGAGGTCGGAGCACCCATCCCCCGCGGAAGACTCTACCCCCTCTCGGAGCCGGAGCAAAAAGCTCTCCGAGAGTTTTTGGACGAGAACCTGCGCAAGGGATTCATCCGCCCTTCACAGTCCCCGGCCGGGGCCCCGATCCTGTTTGTCAAGAAGAAATCAGGGGAGTTGCGGCTATGCAATGACTATAGAGAACTCAATAAGATCACGATTCGGAACCGCTACCCCCTGCCATTGATCCCTGAGTTGTTGGAAAGGATGCGAGGGGCCAAGATCTACACTAAGCTGGACCTACGAGGTGCCTACAATCTGGTGCGGATTCGTCAAGGGGACGAATGGAAGACTGCATTCCAGACCGTGTTGGGGAGTTTTGAATACCTCGTAATGGGATTCGGGTTGTGTAATGCCCCCGCCACATTCCAACACTTCATGAACGATATCTTCAGAGATCTGCTAGATCGTTATCTAGCAGTGTATTTGGACGATCTTTTGATTTTCTTGCCAGACCAGGCGACTCACGATCGCCATGTGAGAAAGGTGTTGCAACGGCTGAGGGACCATGGCCTGTATGCCAAATTGGAGAAATGCGCGTTTGATTTGACTGAGGTGGACTTTCTAGGCTACCGCATTTCCCCAAAGGGCATCGCCATGGACGATACCAAAGTACAGGCTGTGGTGGACTGGAAGGCACCTGCTAGTAAGAAGGACATTCAGCGCTTTCTGGGGTTTGCCAATTACTACAGAAAGTTCATCCCTGACTTTGCCAAGTGGGCAGATCCTATCACGCAATGTTTGAGAGGAAAGGTGCCTTTCCGGTGGACATCGGAGGCAGATACGGGATTCCGGAAACTGAAGCAGCTGTTCACCACACAGCCGATTTTGCAGCATCCGGATCCCCGCACTCCGTTCATTGTGCAAGCTGATGCTTCGGATGTAGCGGTGGGAGCGATCCTGTTGCAGCCCCAGGGGGCAGACTTGTTGCCCTGTGCATACTATTCCAGGCAGTTGACCACGCCCGAGAGGAACTATACAATCTGGGAGAAGGAGCTGTTTGCCATCAAGGTGGCTTTTGAGGTTTGGAGACATTTGTTGGAGGGGTCCAGGTTTCCGGTGGAAGTCCACACGGATCACCGGAACTTGGAGCACTTGAAGACTCAGCGGAAATTGAACCAGAGGCAACAGAGGTGGTCCTTTTTCTTCGAGCGGTTCAACTTCCGGATTCACTATGTCACCCCCGCCCAGACCAAACAAGCTGATGCCTTGTCCCGGAAGCCAGAGTTCGTGCGGGGGGGAGGTGAAGAGAATGGTGTCAAAGCCTAGAGCGTCGTTGGACTCACAAAGGAGGAGATTAAATATACGTTCCCTGGGAACAGATCCTCAGTTGAGCGGCCAGTGAAGCGTTCCTGATCCTTGAAGCCAGCGTTGGCTTGCCCTGCCTTGCCTTGCCTTGCCTTGCCAAGTACCTTGGACCTTGTACCTTGCCTTGCCTTGATCAAAGGATACAGAGATCCCCTGGATTGTTATTGGCACTTTTTGCCAGCTATTTTGGACTAATTGCTTTTTACTTGGACATTCTTCTTTCACACCTGTTTTTTATTATTCAATAAATAGTTAATTGATCAATTGTCTCTGTGTGTGTGATTAAGGGGCCGGGCCAGAACCCAGCATCGTGACAATTCCAGGCATAGATGCATTTTGAGTCTCCTCTTCAACTTCTTTATCAATGACTTGGATAAAGGTATAGAGGACCGGTTAATCAATTTTGAAGATGGGACCCAATTGGGAGGGAAAGCTTACACTCCAGAAGGTGGGATCAGCAACTGAAATGCCATTCACTGGTTAGAGAGCAGGACCAAAAGTAATGCACTTGTAAGGATGGAGCTGGAGAAACCTTTGGCTTGACTCGCTCCTTGGGCTCTTTTCCAGGGCTCCTTGTGTCGGTTTGGGGTGGCAACAGGGGCATCTCCAAGACGCAATGCCCGCAGGGCAAACAGGAAAACCAGGCATCATTTTATAGGGCTGTTTAATGGGCCACATAATGGATACCTTGGTCTGCTTTGCCCACGTGTCTGCAGTCTGATGGGGCAATGCTGGCCTGCCTTCAGATGTGACATGTGCATTTTAATCCAATTGTTTGCAAATGGAGAGGAGGCTGTTGAATATTCAGTGCAGCAAGAAAATAGTGTGAGGGTGCACAGACATTGTCATATTGGTGTAAGACTTCCCATGACTAAGTTGGCAATTTATTATTTATTTATTTCGTATATTTCTATCCCGCCCTTCTCCCCACAAGGGGGCTCAGAGCAGCCTCACATGAGCACCAGGAGATGCTAACAACATAAATACCATAAAATTTACAATTCACAATAAAATCATTTTAAAACATTGTATAACATCATCGGTAAATTTAACAATAAATTAACGTGCCAGTGAAACAAAACTAAGCTGGGAGAATCCATGTCGCAAAACCCAAATTTCCTTTTTCTATTGCCGCTGGCCTCTAATCAAACGCCTGGCCCCAGAGCCAGTTGTCGTCTTAAGGATAGGAGGGAGGTGGCCAACCTGATGTCCTTGGGGAGCGAGTTCCACAGACGGAGGGCCACTGCCAAGCAGGCCCTGTCTCTCGTTCCCACCAACCGCATTTGCGAGTGGTGGGATCAAGAGCAAGGCCTAGAACATAAGAACATAAGAAGAGCCATGCTGAATCGGGCCTCAGCCCATCTAGTCCAGCATTCTGTGTCACACAGTGGCCCACTAGTTGTACACAGGGATCTCTAGCAGAAAGGAGGGCAAAACCCTCACCTGCTCCCGACCCCCCACAACCAGTGCCCGGGGAAAATCCTGCCTGCCTCCATCAACACAGAGGTGGCACTTGGATGTCCATTTCAGTAGCTACCGATTCCCTTGGTATCCATGAATCTGTCTAATCCTGCCTTGAAGCTGTCCAGGCTGACCGCTGTCACAACCTCCTCTGAAGTGAGTTCCATAACCCAATGACCCTCTGGGTGAAGAAATATTTCCTTTATTAGTCCTAACTTTCCTACCTTGGAGCTTTAGGGAGTGCCCCTAGTCCTAGTGTTGGGTGACAGAGAAAATATTGTTTCTCTATTCACCCTTTCTATCCCATGCATGATTTTATACACTTCGATCAAGTCACCTCTTAAACGCCGTCTTTCAAGGCTGAAAAGACCAAGGCATTGCAACCTGATTTCATAAGGAGCCGCTCCATCCCTTGGATCATTCTTGTTGCCCTTTTCTGTACCTTTTCCAGTTCCGTTATATCCTTCTTGAGGTGCGGAGACCAGAATTGTACACAGTACTCCAGATGTGGCCTCACCATAGATTTGTAGAGAGGCAATACAACATTTGCCGACCTATTTTCGATTCCCTTCCTGATCATGCCAAGCATAGAATTTGCTTTTTCACTGCTGCTGCACTGGGTTGACATCTTCATTGAGCTGTCCACCAAAACCCCAAGATCCCTTTCCTGGTTTGTCTCAGAAAGCTTTGATCCCATCAGTTGATAAGTGTATTTGGGGTTCTTTGCCCCGATGTGCATGACTTTACACTTGTTTAGGTTAAAATGCATTTGCCACTTTGTTGCCCATTCACTCAATTTCGAGAGATCTTTCTGGAGCTCTTTACAATCAGTTTCATTTTTAACTACCCTGAACAGTTTAGTGTCATCTGCAAACTTTGCTACCTCACAATTTACTTCTACATCCAGATCATTTATGAATAAATTAAAAAGTAACGGTCCTAAGGCGTCTTCTGACGATCTTAAGCTTCGTGATGATTCATAGCAGGAGATACGTTCGGACAAGTAAACTGGGCCAGAGCTGTTTAGGGCTTTAAAGGTTAAAACCAGCATTTCGAATTGTGCGCGGAAGCTAATCGGCAGCCAGTGGAGCTGGCACAACAGAGGAATGGTACGCTCCCTGTACGCCACTCCTTGTTAGCAACCTGGCCGCCGACCGTTGGACTAATTGGAGCTTCTGAGAAGTTTTCAAAGGCAGCCCACATAGAGAGTGTTGTAGTAGTCTATTCGGGATGTAACCAGAGCGTGGACCACCGTGGCCAAGTCAGACTTATTTCACTAGTATACTGCTTTTCTCCCCCTTAGCAAGGGACTCAAAGCAGTTTCCAACATAATTATGGCAAAATGTAATGCCTCACATACAGAAACCTAACATGATAATAACATACAATTATCCATGATATCATAAACACAACATCATTTAAGCACCCCAACAGATGGCTATCCAGCCTCTTCTTAAAAGCTTCCAAAGAAGGAGCCTCCACCACACTCCGGGGCAGAGAGTTCCACTGATGAACAGCTCTCACGGTCAGGAAGTTCTTCCTAATGTTCAGTTTAAAGCCATTGTTCCATTGCGGCCTCGTCTCCCGGACCCGGAACGGGGGCGTTGGAGTCCGAAACATCTTTAGGGACAAAGCTTGTCCATGCCTGATCTATGCTGCAGGACCAATGCACTCTCATACCTTTTAACTGCCATGTCTCCATGTTATAGGACCCTGGGAATTGTAGTTTGTGGCCCCAGCCTTTTTTGGCAGAGAATGTTGAAGTTCCTTGTGGAACTGCAACTCCAATGATATCATAATATTAAGTCATGGAAGTTCAAATGGTGTCAAAATTCCTTAATTCTTCAATGCAGATGTGGTTGGAAACTAATCCTGTTAGGAGTGTATATATTTTGGGTAGGAGGTACAAGAAGGTAATTCCAGAATTATAAGTTGTTTGAGGGGACAGGCGGTATTTGTATATTCCAGGAAACATAATGAAAACACTCTTTTGAGTGGGGGAGGAATTCCCAAAAATGGGTTCAGAGAAAGGGTAGGGGGATTGTGCGGCAGTGGGCCACTCTGTCCTGCTTTGGTGAGGCCGAGGGAGCACCGAGCTGTAGAAAGGGAGGCTGGAAGGTTAAAGATTAGCAAGGGGGGCAATGAGTCGTCCCCTTGGCCCCTCCATCCATTCAGCCTCCTTTCAAGATGTCCAAAGTAAAGATCATCCCCGGGACTCTTAAGGAGTATTCCTGTCCATGTGGGTTGGACTTCAGTGTCCATCACACTCAACCAGTGTAGCTACTAGGCCTGTTCGATCAAGGAAAAAAGGGTTCAAAACTCGCTGCGGATGTACGGGGTGCTGGTGGTTCGAGTATAAATGACTTTCTAAATTTTCCAAAAAAATTGCAGAAATTTTACGGATTTTTTGGAAATTTCAGAATGGCTTTGTTAATGGCAGACATGCAAGCGCAGTAAGAAAGAAACAGTACTGGTTAAACACCCAGTTTGGATGCAGATGCCCTTCCATCCATGTTAGAACTGGGTGAGAATCGTGTGTTTCCGGAAATGGCGGCAGCGGCTTTTGAAATGGCAAATTCACTTCCGGGTTGCTTACATCGCTTTGAAACCGCTTCAAAAGTCCAGTCACATCCAACTATGGGGGTTGGTGCTCATCTCCATTTCTTAGCCGAAGAGCCGGCGTTGTCTGTAGACACTTCCAAGGTCATGTGAGTAGTCTGGCATGACTTGTCTTTGAGAAATCCCAGTTTCCAAAGGCATCTCCAGGACTAGGAAATGAATCCTGGAGCTCTAGAGAGTCATATCTTCCACCCAAAGCTTGCAATATTGGGCAGTGTTTCTCAACCTTCCTAATGCCGCGACCCCTTAATACAGTTCCTCATGTTGATGCCGTAACGGACAGGAATCCTGCAGCAGAGAGTTCCACTGATGCTCTGCTACCACATGGTCCAGGTTGCATAAGAACAAAGACCAGAAAATAGCCTTTTCCTCTCCTCTTTCTCTCTGCCCCTGCCTATGCTCCATTTTCTCCTGACACATGGTAGCCACTGCTAAGCACTCATTTCCTGTAGCAACATCAGTTTTCCCCTGAGGGCACACATGCACCCCTCTCCTTCACACTTGCCCAAAACAAAGGAAACAAAGGTGGGGGCCACGAGTGACCTTTTACCTGGTTATCATGAAGAGCTGCTTGGAGGAGGGTTTCCCACAGTTCCATGGCTGAAGGGATACATAGTCTACCAAGGACCAGTTTGGGAGTCCTAGTTTCCAAGCACCATGGACCTATTTTCTCTGATCTTTATTGCTTTTGGTCCATTTCTGACTCTCCCTGGCTGGCTTCAGCTTTAGCCATGCTCCACCATTGGAACCTGGAACCCAGGAAGGTCCCCCAAGCGGCAGGCCGGCTATGTGGAAATCCCTAGGGGTTCTGCCATGTCTGGGGACCTAAAATGGCCACAGGATCCACTTGGCTTGGGATGAGTAATGCACCAATGGATCAACATGGACTTTCTCTATTCCCTGAACTTTTTCCAAGCTTTCCCTGCCTTCAGCTGCCCTGCACCGAAGGGGCAGCTATGGACTCTCACCCTCAATGGACAATATGGACTTTCTAGTTTACTAAGGACTCTTTCAGTAAGCCAGAACACTGGCTCTCCCCATGGACTATGGAACAGTGGCTCCCAGAGAGATGCAACATTTGTTTGTTTGCCTTGTATGATCTTTTCTCTGTGTGGGCTGCGTGGGGAACAAATGTATGGTGATGGGGGTTACCCTGATTCTCCAAATGTCTTGTATGATCTTTTCCTCTTGTTTATTTCCCTCATTGTCGCTTATTGTTAAAAATCTTCCAACAGGAAGGCCGCAGTGTTGACTAGCAGTCACATTTTCATACCGGCCATTACCTTCTATTGCACAAAAATATTTAGGTAGATGCCAGGTTCTTTCGCAAAGGTCTCTCCTTTGCATCCTATACTGCGTCTGCCCGCATATGGTTCCATTGACCTCAGAGGCTTTGTCCGTCAATGAAACCATATGCTTGGACACAGACATAACCATATTTTCATAAAAGGTTACTTCCATGAGCCTCGGAACCTCATGCGTGACCAAACTAGAACCTGCTCAAACTGGTTAATTCAAACAGAGAAACCATGCTTCCGTTTGACCGATACTGACCACACAAAGAAGTTTCGGCCTGAGACAAAAAAAGGAACCGTTTATTTTTCAAAACACAAACAATAGGTCAGATAGACTTGAGCCCCCAGAGGAGCTCGTTTGTCCCTAGGTCATTTCCAAGCCACAGGAATTCCACCCCACCCAGCTGTTTCTTTGTGCTTTGCCGCTTCGTCCCGCCTCCGGTCCTCATTGGCTAATTCATAAGAGGCGCTAGCTTGTGAATGGTCAGAGTGCCAGCTTGCTTTCTGGCACTCAGCTGTGAGCTCACGTAGCTGGGCGGGTGCCAAATTTGAATATGAATGGATTTGATGCTATAAATATGTCTGTAACTTTGCAAATAAACATATTCGCCTTGCGGGAACCTCAGGACTCTGGCTTCCATCCTTTTCCAGCTGGTAAAGATTCCTTCTCTCGGTGAGCACGCTTCCAGGACTTGGTGAGACAATAGATTGGACTATTTTGGGAAATTCTAGCGTTTTTAAAAAAAAACTCAGCCAAGTTCTACTAAGAGATCCTCGCTCTTAGGGGAAATTTGGGCCCTTGGCCCTATCTGGGCAGGGCCCCCTCTATTGTTCGGTATCAATGTTGTGGTGACCTCCAACTGTAACATTAGTTTTGCTGCTACTTCATATCTGTAATTTTGCTATTGTTATGAATCGTCATGTAAATATCTGATATACAGGCTGTATTTTCATTCACTGGACCAAATTTGACACGCATACCCGAAACACCCAAATTTGAATACTGGTGGGGTTGGGGGGCAGTGATTGCTTTTGTCATTTGGGAATTGTAGTTGCTAGGATTTATAGTTCACCTACAATCAAAGAGCATTCTGACCTCCACCAATGATAGAACTGGTCCAAATTTCCCACACACAATCCCCATGCCTTGAAGGGACTTGCTGATGTGAGCCTCCCTTCAGCCTCACACGCTCTACCTTGCCCGCACATGCGCACCATGCTGCCATGCTCCAAGCATGCCTGCTCTCCCTTTCCCACTTCCCCAGTCTCTGGAAAAGCCATTTCTTTGGCTGAGAGGAGGGTAACTAAAATGTTCAAGGGTCTGGAGAACAAGCCCTATGAGGAGTGGCTTAAAGAACTGGGCATGTTTAACCTGAAGAAGAAAAGGCTGAGAGGAGATGTGATGAGGGCCATGGATCAAGAGGTGAGGGAGGTCATAGCGAGAGGGAGCAAGCTTGCTTTTGGCTGCCCTGGAGACTAGGATGCAATGGAACAATGGCTTCAAACTACAAGAAAGGAGATTCCACCTGAACATGAGGAAGAACTTCCCGACTGTGAGAGCTGTTCAGCAGTGGAACTCTCTGCCCTGGAGGAAGTGTGGTGGAGGCACCTTCTTTGGAGGCTTTTAAACAGAGGCTAGACGGCCATCTGTCGGGGGTGCTTTGAATGTGATTTTCCTGGTTCTTGGCAGAATGAGGTTGGACTGGATGGCCCACCAGGTCTCTTCCAACTCTATTGATTCTATGATTCTATATCTTCCACCCAAAGCTTGCAATATGGGGCTCCTTGGGCTCAGTCTATGGGTAGCTTTGTCCGCAAGGTCCTCTTTAATCCCAGAACACTTTGAAAACCCTGCCCCTCTCTTTTGGTTTTCTTTAACATGTGTTCCACCCTGAAGATATTTTATCCCTTGGCCCTGCAATGCATCTTGTATCCCTCACACAATAACAATGCCCTTTAAATCCATTTCAGTTCCTGCTTGCAACACGATAAATGTGGAAAAGTCAAAGGGTGTGCGTGTGTGTAAATACTCCTGCAAGGGATTGAATGCCAGGACAATTGGAGGCAGGTAACTCACCCTGCTCTTTTCTGAAAAGGAAAACAAAAACCAAACAAACTCAAAACTCGGAGCGGCTGGCTGTTCTTGGCAACGGAGGATCTTTGTTTTCTGACAGGAGATCCATCAGATTTTGTCCAAGTTGAACCACTTCAGACAGGCATGTAGCCAGGGGGCTAAGGGGCTTCACCCCCGAAATTCTCAGGGTGGTCCGCGAAAAGGCCTTACTGGTAAATTATTTAAACTGTTATGTTTATTCATATCATGATCTGATCACCATGCTCATTATATCCCACATTAATGGGGTTATTGGGATAACAATACAAAAGGTTTGCTAGGGTAGACCCTATTCCACCCAGTCTCAGCCCCCCCGAAACAAAATCAGCCCACCCCCCCCTAAACAAAATCCTGGCTACGGCCCTGACTTTAGATAAGAATGATGAGTAATGATAACGGAATGACTGATCAAACTATGTGGCACGATTGTGTTCCTAGGTTATAAATGCCATTTCCTAATTGGTTCTATCATGAAAACATAGGAAAGTTATATTAAACTGCAAACACTTTGTTTTTAAGGGAGGGAGGGAGGGAGGGACATCCTGCTTGAGCACATTTGGCTCTAGTCGTTCAAGGAATATCTCGTCGAGTTCCAACAAATTCAACATAGTTTTGTGGGAGTCACAAAAAAAGAGGTTTCTGGAGTAGAACAACTACATGCAACACACAATTAAACAGGAGAAAGCACTTTCAAACCAGGAACAGAAGTTTTTTCAAATTTTTTTGCACAGTGTAATAGAATGAGAGCTTTTATGGAGAGAGTTTTAATCTATTGGCATTTCTATTGATGGCATGAATTGTGTATCTGAAGAGTGGGGAGAGAACGTATGAGAACGTGCTTTTTAAGTAGCCCATTTAGTAAAATTCCTCTTCTCCTTCTTAAGGCATTTGGTGATCTGGCCTGGCATCGCTCCAGATTTCCCACAGCTTCCAGAGTGACCTTTTATTGCTCCTGAGCCTGCATGGTCCCAGGTGAGTGACCCATTGGGGACCCTGAAGAAGAAGAGTTCAAAATGCTCCAGAAGAAAGGGAAAGGAAGAAGGGAAGGAAGGAAGGAAGGGGGGGATGAAAGAATGAAAGGAAGGAGAGGGAAGGAGTGAAGAATGGAAGGGAAGGGGAAAAGAAAAGAAGAAATGAAAGAATGCAAGGAAAAGGAAGGAGAAAGAAGGAATGAAAGAATAAAAAGGAAAGGAAAGGAAAGGGGAAGGAAGCAAAGAATGAAAGCACAAAAGGAAGGGGAAAGGAAGGAGAAGGAAGGATAGAAGGGAAGGGGAAAGGAAGGAGAAGGAACGAAAGAATGAAAGACTGGAAGAGAAGGGGAAAGAAGGAACAAATGATTGAAAGCACAAAAGGAAGGAGAAGGAAGGAAAGATAGAAGGGAAAGAAGGAACAAAAGAATGAAGAGTGTAAGGAAGGGGACAGGAAGGGGAAGGAAGGAAGAAAAGGATGGAAGGAAGGAAGGGGGCAGGAAAGGGAAAAACAGTAAAGAAAGAATGAAAGGAAGGAAAGAAAGAAGGAAGGGAAAAGAAGGAAGGAAGATTAGAAGGGAAAGGAAGAGAAGTGAAGGGGAAAGGAAAAGAGGGAATGAGAGAATGGAAGAGAAAGGGAAAGAAGGAAAAAAGAATGAAGAGTGGAAGGAAGGGGGCAGGAAGGGGAAGGAAGGAAGAAAAGAATGAAAAAATGAAAGGAAGGAAGGGGAAGGAAGGAACAAAAGAATGAAAGGAAGGAAGGGGGCAGGAAAGGGAACAACAGTAATGAAAGAATGAAATGAAGGAAAGAAGGAAGGAAGGAGAAAGGGAAAAAAGAAGAAAGGATAAAGGCGATCTGTCTTACAATTAGTTGGTTGAGGTTTTTGAAGGAACTTCCCATTGCAAATGAACAGTGCAGAATTAAAGAGAGGAAGGAAGGAAGCGGAGGAAGGAAGGAGGAGAAGAAGAAAAAAAAGGAAGGGAAGAAAGAATACAGCCTACTTAGTGAGGCACCATCTCCCGTTGACAAAGAGGGCCAAAGATCCTATCATTCCCATAATCCCATAATACTGAGCAATGGCAGTGAAAGTGGTGTCACACTGCAGTCATTCTACGCACCCTCTGTGTCTGTTTCAGAGACAACTGGCGGGCTTAATGCTTTCCCTGAAGGTCAAGTTTGGGCCCTGAAACCTCAAATTCTGGGATGATAGGGACGCCTTAAGCATCTGGGGAGGAAAACGAAAGGGCCTGAGGCTGTTAGGAAGTGTGGGAGTTGAAGTCCAAAACACCTGGAGAAGGGCCAAAGTTTGTCCATGCCTGCTCTCAATGCAAGCCTGATTTGCAAGGAGTCTTCTGTGCCCACTTTTGCCCTTGGTTGGTGCACCAATGGCATCCCATTGCTGGACAGCTTTCTGAACCTCCTTCAATGCATCGAAATGGACCCAAGACTTGCACGCTGTCAAAAGCAGAGCAGGCTCAGCGGCCAGCCTCTTGGCAATTGCACGCCCTGAAAGAGGTTTGACCAAATTTCATATTTGAGGCTCAGCCTGGCAGAGTTGTGCGCTCCTCTTTCCTCCTCCTCCTCCTCCTTCTGTTCGTGCGCTTTATTTCCCTCTCTGCCTCTTTTGATTTCACGCTGGCTTTTTAAATTGAGGATAAAGTTAATTCGGCGAACAATGCCACAGCTGGAATGGAATATGGCCCCCGTGGCTGCTTTGGCGGTTGCTACCGCCTCTGGCGACAGAGCCAGAAGTTCCCTTAATTGCAAGCATATGGTTCTCCGGCAGCCGAACCTGACTCCGAGGCCAGCAAGGTGTTCAGGCAAAATTTGGGGTGGAAGGTGTGGCTGGGAGCCCCTTTGGGGAGCACAAAAGCCCCTTGATCTTGATCCCGGCTTTTTGTCTGGGGCGGCAGGAACAGCTTGGGAATCGGAGGGATTTGAGGCCCTTAAGTCCTTGTGGTTATGGGTGGCACGCGGCACTCCGGCAGCCCCTCACCCGCAGCCCCCTCCCCTAATTGGCCTTCTCGACTGCCAGGCCCAAATGGGACTGACAGACAAAGTAAGAGGGGAACAACAACAACAACAACAACAATGGGTGCCATGCCAAAAGATCTCAGCTGGCATTTGGAAATAATAAATGTTGACAAAATCATGATTTGTCAACTGCAAAAGGACACCTGACTTGGGTCTGCGTGCATCATTCGAACATACATCACACAGTCCTAGACGCTTGGGAAGTGTTCAACTTGTGATTTTGTGATACGAAATCCAGCATATAGATCTTGTTTGCTGTGACATACTGTGGTTTTGTGTCAATAAAATAATAATAAGGCTCATAGAATCATAGAATCCTAGAGTTGGAAGAGACCTTGTGGGCCATCCAGTCCAACTCCTTGCCAAGAAGAAGGAAAATTGCATTCAAAGGGGAGATGGTTGCTGGGGTATGAAATAAAGTTGTTGTTGTTATTATTATTATTATTATTATTATTATTATTATGGCTCTCATCATGTCTCCTCTGAGCCTTTTCTTCTGCAGGCTCAACATTACCAGCTCTTGAAGCCGTTCCTAGTAGGGCTTATTCTCCAGACTCTTGATCCTTTGAGTCACCCTCTTCCTCTGGAGACATTCCAGCTTAGAGTCAACATCTCCCTTCAATTGCAGTGCCCAGAACTGGACACTGTGTGATTCCAGGTAAAGTGGTCTGACCAAAGCAAAATAGAGGGCTAGCATGGCTTCCCTGGATCCATTAAAACTTGTGCACCAGCTGCGCCCGTACCGTGGGAAGTCTGATCTGGCCACAGTGGTCCATGCTCTTATTACATCTTGAATAGATTACTGCAACATACTCTACGTGGGGCTGCCTTTGAAGACTGTTCAGAAACTTCAACTAGTCCAACGGGCAGCAGCCAGGTTACTCACTGGAGTGACATGCAGAGAGCATACCACCCCCCCTGTTGTGTCAGCTACACCGGCTGCCTGTCCAATTCCGAGCACAATTCAAAGTGCTGGTTTTGACCTTTAAAGCCCTATACAGTTCTGGCCCAGCTTACTTGTCCGAACGTTTCTCCCCTTATGTCCCACCTCGAAATTTACGATCTTCCGGGAAGGCCCTGCTCTCGATCCCACCTTCATCGCAAATACATTTGGTGTGGGTGAGGGACAAGGCCTTCTCGTGGGTGGCCCCTCACCTGTGGAACTTGCTCCCCAGCGAAATCAGGCCAACTTCTTCCCTCCTTTCCTTTAGGAAAAAGTTGAAGACGTGGCTATGGGACCAGGCATTTGGTTAGACATTCGGGTAGCAGGCAGACAATAAAATGATGGCAATGCTATAGAAAACGGACTGTGGACTGGCTTCGGATTAAGTTGTGATTGTAGAACTTGGACTACTTATACTTTTTTAAATGGTTTTAAATCTGATTAATGAGTTATTTATTATGTAACTGTTGTTTTTATTGATTGTATATGTGGGGCATCAAATCACTGCCGGCTGTAAGCCGCTCTGAGTCCCCCTTTAGGTGGGGTACAAATATTTGAAATAAATAGGCACTAGGCTCCTCTTGATGCAGGCCAAAATCCCATTGACCTTTTTTGCTGCTGCGCTGCATGACATTCCTGGCTCCTGTTTCCCTTCCTCCCAAAGCAGTGATTTTCAACCAGTGTGCCGCGGAACACTAGTGTGCTGTGAGAGATCATCAGGTGTGCCGTGGGAAATTATTTTCGAACTTCATTCATACATAAACTATAAGGCGCATCTGTCCCTTTAAGAAATGGGACCATAGCACTCTTGTGCCACCTAAGAAGTGACGCGAGAGTGCTATGGTCGCGCCATCTTGGATTCGCTCAGACTCGGCTAAGTAAATAAAGTTAAAATAAATGGATTCCATTTAAATTTGCAGCTCTGGCAACAACATGTGCAGCGTGGCAGCCTTGAGATGTTCCCACTCATCGTGAATCTGCATGATGTCAACATCTGCTGCAATGTGCGAAGTGATTGGCACACATTTGAAAACTCTTGAGGATAAGTTGTTATTTTATTTCCATTCAGCCTTCACAGAATGCCTTGACTGGGTTGGGGACCCTACAGCTCAGCATCCGTTGCTGGAAAGGACATGACTTTAAAGGAGCAAGAGGAACTCATTTATTTATTTATTTAAAAATTTTGTACCCCGACCTTCTTACCTCTGTCGAGGGACTCAGACCGGCATTGAACTGAAACAAGATCGTAGTTTAAAGCTAAAATTTGCTGATCTTCCTTTTGACAGTTTTTGGTAATCTGTTGCCAGGAGTTCCCCATTCTGGCCAACAAAGCTATTTTGACATTGCTCCTGTTTTCAACCACATATCTGTGTGAGATGAGCTTCTCAAGCTTGACTATGATCAAAACTAAAAACAGAGAGAGACTGACAGCTGTTGAGTAAGACCTTCGTGTGTGTCTTTCTGCCATTCCTGTCAGGATATCTATGTTGTGTTCATCGAAACAGGCCCAGGTTTCACACTACGTGAGTGTATAAATACATTTAAAAACATATTAACTATATGCATTACTGTGTTAGAGTGTCATTTTGTGTCATTTTGGTTGGTGGTGTGCCCCAGGATTTGGTAAATGTAAAAAATGTGCCACGGCTCAAAAAAGATTGAAAATCACTGTCCCAAACAGGCATGTAGCCAGGGGGGGGGGGCTAAGGGGGCTTCAGCCCCGGAAATTCTCAGGGTGGTCCGCGAGAAGGCCTTACTGGTACATTATTTAAACTGTTATGTTTATTCATATCATGATCTGATCACCATGCTCAATATATCCCATATTAATGGGGTTATCGGGATAACAATACAAAAGGTTTGGTAGGGAAGACCCTCTTCCACCCAGTCTCAGCCCCCCCCCCCCTGAACCAAAATCCTGGCTACGGCCCTGGTCCCAAAGGACTCCAGGATCTTTTTCACACGTCCTGCTCTCGAGCCACATGTCCCCCATTCTGTCTCTTTGCATTTCCTTTTTGTCTGCCTAAGTGGAGTCTCTTTGCATTTGCTCCTGTTGAACTTCATTGTGTTCGTTTTGGCCAATCATCATCTCTGTAATCTGTTCAGGTTGTTTAGAATTCCGTTCCTGTCTCCTGGAGTCTTGGCTCCCCCTCCCCATTTGGAGTTGCCTGCAAACTTGATGATCGTGCCTTCTAACCCTTCATCTGGGGGGAAGGGGTAGCAGTTGGCTTTTGCCTGGGCTTCTTTCAGCTTCCTTCTCCCTGCTATTCAATTAATGGAATAGAAACTACCCTTGGACTTTGGACTCAATGGAGGGCAAAGGGGGAGAGTGTGGAGAAGAGAGAAACTGGGACGTTTTAGACTCAGTCTGAAAAGCGATATGGCAAAAGATTCATTAGGAGCATCCTTGCAAAGCCAGGACAGTTGGACTATATGCAATGCATTTTTTTCTTTTTCACAACCCCCCCAATGTGTATACTATACAATACAACAGGGCTGCCCAGGAAGTCAATTGCGATTGACCAGTCAATCGTGGGTCTAAAGGAAGATGATCCCAGCGTGTGGGGCACCTTGCGCGCGTGTGCGCACCTTCCGCAGGGCATTGCAGGAACAACGAAGCACGAGGCCCTGCCTTGCACTCCCTCGTTCCTGCTGCCAGCTCCTCCGGGAACTCCCGTGTGCCGCTCCACCCTTGCGGTGCTGCTCCTCCCACAAGTCATTGTGGGAACGGGGGAGCGCAAGGCAGGGCCTGCGAAGGAGGAGAATGCCTTGTGGGAGGAGCGGCGGTGCGCGGGAGGAGCGGCGGTAAGTGGGAGGAGCGGCACGCAGATGGCACGCGCACACAAGGTGCACGTGCGCAATGTAGATCTGCTAGACTTGGTTTTTTAAAAAGTAGCTTGCATGCTGAAAAAGTGTGGGCACCCCTGCAATACACAGTCCAAAGTGGGAAGGACCTTAACAGGTGTGTGTGTGCAAGTGTTCTTCATGGGAAATGTCAGAGCAAGACAGGGATGTGGCTGTCGTATTCCAAAAGATCTGTGGAACTCCCTGTGGGCATTTACATTTACACAATAGAAATAAGAGGGAAACAGGGAAAAAGAGAGAGAAACTGGGACATTTTAAAAGCAGCCAGGAAAGTGGGGTGGCAGAGGATTAATTGGGACTGTTCCTGGCAAATTGGGGCAGTTGGAGAATATGCCCTTGAACACAAGGCCTTCATTCTCATCGGCAAGATTTCTTCACAGGTGGTTTTTCCTTGAGGCTGAGAGAATGTCACTTGCTCAATGGGTTTCCACAGCAGAGCATTGATTCAAACACTGGTCTCCGAATTGTAGTGTTTAAACCACTGAACCATGCTGATCCCATAAAACACAGTACAATTATCCCAGTTGGACGTAACAAATGCAGGTGTCACTGTAGATATGTCTGGCATGGAGCACAGTTGGTGCACTAACTTCCATGGTGGAAAAGCATTCCTGCAAAGCTAGAAAAGGAACATACCTTCTTAATATAGCTTGGGTGAGTTTACAATAGAAATAAACTGAAGACAAAGGAGGAAAGGTGAGGAAAAACTCCAACACTGGAAAAAGTGGAATAGAAGTTTAATCAGGACTGTACCCCTGGCCAAAACTTTCAGAATGTAAAGGGTGTCTTTGGAGGAGAGGCCCTCAGGGACACAAAGGTATAAATTCACATAGATTTGGAATTTTGGATTAAATTCAAGCGGTTTTGAAGCGATGTAAGCAACCCGGAAGTGAATTTGCCATTTTGAAGCCACCGCCATCATTTTCGGAAAGGAATTGGCGGGTTTCCCTTCCCTGGACTTCCCTTCGGTGTGTGGCTCTCGCCCCAGTTCTGAGCAGAGGGAAGAACCTCCGTGTCCAAACTGGGTTAAACACTCAGTTTGGATGCGGCTTTCTTTCCCCTGCGTTGGGAAGAAAAGCCGCATCCAAACCAGGTTAAACAACCAGTTTGGATGCGGCTTTCTTTCCCTCGTGGAGGGAAGAAAAGCCGCATCCAAATGAAACAGGAAATAACACTTTGAAAACATTAACGAAGCATTTCCAAAATTTCGAAACATTTTTCCGTAAAATTTCAGAAATCATTTAAGTTTCGAAACGCCAGTGCCCCCCTATATCCGAAACCAGTTTGAACCTTTTTTTAATGAACCAGGCCTACAAAGGACCTCTCAGGATCCACTTGATGGGAGCTATGCTAACAAAGGAAGGGCATCCTATGCGCAGCACAGGCAAGGTCCTCTTTCTGCTGGGACTTGCAGGCCTTGGGGCACCAACTGGCTTCCGGCTGGAGGCAAGATGCTTGATCTCCATCCACAAAAGAGCTTGTTTAACCTCTTCCGATGCCTCTGAACAAACTGGCCCTGCAGGGGTCTGGGGCCCAGTGACCCCACCTGCCCTCTCTTCTGGGCCCAGCAGACTGTGTTTGTAAACACAAGCCTGGCTAGGTCGCCCGGGGTCAGCGGCAGGAGTCATCTGGTTAATTGAATGCCAGCTCCCCCAGGAGATGGAGAGAGAGAGAGAGAGAGAGAGAGAGAGAGAGAGAGAGAGAAAGAGATCTCATGAGCAAAAGAGGAGAGGAGAAAGGGAAGGAGGAGGACAGAGGAAAAGGAGACGAGAAAATGCAAACAGAAAAAAGGAAGGGAGAGAGGAGAAGTGGAAAGAAGAATGATACAGAGAAGAGGATTGAAAAAGGGAAAGGAGAGAAATAAGCAAAAGAGGAAAGGAAAGAAGAGAAGAGAACTGAGGAAAGTTGGAGGAAATGGAAAGGGAAAGGAGAAGGGGAAAAAAGGAGAAGAGGAAGAGACATTCCGAGGGGAGCTAGCAGTGATCGTTTTTTGGTTTATGAATATGCATAAAATGTTGGTGAAACACTTGGAAGAAAATTCCCGATGGATCTGGACTTTTTGACTTATTTTTGACTTGTTATTGCCAATAGAAATGTGGTGAGAACCTGTTGAATGAAAAAAAACCCCAGGTGTCGAGGGAAGCTTGGACTTGTTCATGTTTTGCCATAAGAATCTATCAAGGGAACTCCGGGCTTTGTGTTGTTCTGCAGATCCAGAAGGCAGTGAAGCCTCCAGGTCCAAGAAAGCATGGCCCCAAATGTTGTCATAACTGTGGGCTGCATGCCCATATGGCTGCCCCCAGCCCTAACAGATTACATATGTGATTGGCAATCATTTCCTGGCGCATTCCTGGCTGCTTTTGGGGGAGGCATTATCCCCTTCCCCGCTGCTCACTGATCTGCCCCTGGGTTACGGGCAGCCCCACAGGCTTGCGGGTCCTGTGGCCGGCTGCTCCCAGGCCCATTAGCTCCCATGGCGGCCATCTGGACCACCAGCCCAGCACATTCCTCTCCTTTTGCTCTCGGGAGGAAAAGCAGAGGACCAGTTGGCTCCAAGGGCAAAAGTGTCCTCACTGTCACCTGTATGGAGTGAAGGCTGAGAGGCCTCCTTCTGCCTCCGAGAAGCAAAACAGAGCAAAGAATAGAAGAGGGAAGGATAAAATAGCAGAAAATAGGACAGTAAACACTAAAGGATAGTATAGCATAGCACAGGTCAGGAAGCATAGCATGGTAAAAATGGTAAAGCAAGGGGTAAAGGCTAGGATAGCACAGCCTAACATTGAGCAGGACAGCATAGCAAAGCACAACAAAGTGCAAAGACAAGATAGGGAAGGGTAGCATAGCATAGCTCAAGACAGAGCAAGATAGCATAATAAAGCATGGTAAAGCAAAGGGTAAAGGCTAGGATGGCACAACCTATCATAGTACAGCATCGGGTTGTGGTGTAGCTGGTTGGAAGTCAGCTGCATTAAATCACCACTGGCCGAAAGGTCATGAGTTCAAAGCGGACCTGGGTCAGAGTGAGCTTCCACTCATTTGTCTATTTTGCTGTTGATCTTTGCAGCCTGAAAGACAGTTGCATCTGTCAAGTAGGAAATTTAGGTACCGCTTATGCGGGGAGGCCAATTTATTTATTTATTTATTTATTTATTATTTGGTTTTGTATGCCGCCACTCCCCGAGGGCTCGGAGTGGCTCACAATCCACATAAGAACATAAAACAGAAATTAAACATTCAATTACACTAAAACAGAGTTACAAATTTCAACATTCAAAAGCCAACTGAAAGAGATGGGTCTTACAAGCCCTACGAAAGGATGACAAATCTCGCAGTGCACGAACTTCGGTTGGCAAAGTGTTCCAAATAGATAGCACCACCACAGAAAAAGCTCTGCACCGAGTGGATGTTAAGTAGATAGATTTAAAACTAGGCACTTCGAGAAGGTTCAGATCTTTAGAGCGAAGTGATCTCTGGGGTTGGTAGGGTGTGAGACTGTCCCTCAGACACATCGGCCCCAGACCATATAAGGCCTTGAAAGTTAACGCCATCAACTTGAAGGTGATCGGGTGCTCGACCGGAAGCCAGCGAAGCTGCTGAAGGATGGGAGTTATGTGACATCTCATTGGAACTCCAGTGAGAAGTCGCACAGCGGCATTCTGGATGAGTTTAAGTCTCCGGATCACAGACAAGGGCAGGCCAAAAGGACATTACAGTAGTCTAGTCTCGAGATGACCGTGGCTTGGATCACCGCGGTTAGGGAATCTCTAGATAGATAGTAGGCATGAGAAAAATGAAACGGAAATTAAAAGGATTCGTAAGAGATTCGTATGTAATGGAACTTTTGAGGTTTTACGTATCGCTGCCGCGATCCCGGAAGTAAACTTCCTTTTACGGTCCTTGAGGCCAACAATTTGCATTATAATCGTAAGAAATTCTTAAGTATTAATTAATTAATTATTGTACTACTCACTTCTCCCTGTCTTCTCCCCTCATTTCCTTCCCGCCTTCATTCAGCTTCTTCTTTTTCCCGCATTTCTATGAGGAACTGGAAGTGACGCTGCTGCTAGGTAGGCAATGCATTCTGGAAAGTGTAGTCCTTCAGGCTCCCCCCCCCCCCTCCTTCTCTTCCCCGTTGCTCTGCTGCCATGCCCCATCGCAGGGGCCTGCTTCACACACACACACACACACACACGTGCGCTTCTCCGCCTCTCTCTCCCTGCGCTCTCTCAGATGCTTCTCTTCCCCATTGCTCTGCCATGCCCCATCGCAGGGGCCAGCTTCAGCCCTCCAGGTACGTGTTTTGGACTTCAACTCCCACCATTCCTCACAGCCTCAGGCCTCTTCCTTTTCCTCTCAGCCTGGGCAAACTTGGGCCCTCGCTCCCTCAGGATCGGGGTGAGAGAGGCAGCGAGAGCGAGGGGGCCTCCTCCTTTTCTTTGCTGCTTCCAAGAATAGAATACCCTCCCTCCCTCCCTTCCTCCTTCCCTCCCTCCTTCCTATTTGGAGAGTCCCATCTAGAATTCAGTGTGGTTTATTCAGTTTTGGCCTACAACTCCCAGAACTCCCAGCCAAATTACCAGCTGTGAGGATTTCTGGGAGTTGTAGGCCAAAACCATCTGGAATGCGCATGCTCTGGCATACGTATTACTAACGAATTTCGTTAGTACTTAAGTTACTTTTCCGAAATTTTGGGAAATTTTTTGTAAGTCTTTGATATAATAATCCAAAAAATCCCCCCCCCCCCATTTGATATAAGAATCGCCATTTTAGGATTCTAAACCATGTCTAATAGATAGGGAGCCAGCCGCCTAGCCTGCCGCAGGTAGAAGAACGCGGTTTTGCTAACAGTGGAGACCTGAGTCTCCATTGTCAGCAAAGGGTCTAAAACAACCCCAAGGTTCTTTACTGAAGATGACGGGCATAATGCCTCGCCATCCAGGGTAGGTAGCTGGACTACCCCACCATCCGGTCGCCCCAGCCACAGTATCTCCGTCTTTGCTGGATTCACCCTCAATCTCAATTTAACTAATTTATGACGCCATAAAAACTCTTCAGCATGCAGAAGAATGAGAAAGTACTCCATCGGTGTCACAAGTGGATGGTGAAGCGACAGCTCCCCTGGTGGCCGGAATTCAAAAAGCATACCCTCATGAAGCTGGAAAGTTAAATAGCCTCTGTGTCTCTGTCTATATATGTTGTGTCTCCGTGGCATTGAATGTCTGCCATGTATATGTGCATTGTGATATGCCCTGAGTCCCCTATGGGGTGAAAAAGGGCGGAATATAAATACTGTAAATAAATAAATAAAGGATAGCATAGCAAAGCAAAACAAAGAACAAACAAGATAGGAAAGGGTAGCATTGCATTGCATTGCAAAGTGCAGGACAGGACAGCATAGCACAATAAAGCATGGTGAAGCAAAGCAAAGGTTAAAGGCTAGGATAGCCCCTAGCCTATCATAGCACAGGATTGCATAGCAAAGCAAAGAGCAAAGACAGAACAGCAGAGGGTAGGACAGCATAGCACAGGATAGCATGATATAGTAAAACAAAACAAAGAGCAGAGGCTAGGAGAAGAGAGCAATGCAAAACAATGGATGGCAAAGTAAAGCAAAAAGTCGAAAGTTTTGCAAGGGCAAAGGCTTTCCTTTGGTTAGCCACCTCCTCCCCTTTGCTTACCAGTCTCAGTTCAAAAGTATGATGTGTACAGAATTGAATGGTTTGGGTCCAGGCTCTCAAATGTGGGAAGACATGATCCTTGATATAACCTGGACTCAAACCAGTTCAGCTTTTATAAATCTGCCCCTCCCAGCAGACTCGAGATGCATCTGGAGGGAACAGAGATGATGTAACTTCCTTCCTGGACAGATCACGCTTGTCTCGTCCATGGTGTCCCTGACCAACCAGTGACAGGCACCTTTCACCTGTTGGGGACAGGTGAGAGACTCTTTGCTTTGCTCCCTGCGATGCTATCCATTGCTTTGCTTTGCTCTCTAGGATCTGAAGATTCCGAAAGTGGTATCAAATGGCATCAGTTGTACAGTATAGATCAGGCATGGGCAAACGTCACCCCTCCAGGTGTTTTGGACTTGAGCTCCCACTATTCCAAACAGCCGAACAGCCTCAGGCCCCTTCCTTTTCCCCTCAGTTGCTTCAGAATGGTGGGAGTTGAAGTCCAAGCACCTGGAGGGAGGGCCAAACTTTGCCCATGCTTGGTATAGATGCACCCTAGAACTGCCTTGTCTTTTCCCCCTTTCTTTCTTGCCTCTGTTTCCCCCAAGAATGCACCATATGCCCGGCACAGGGGGATAATCCAGGTCCGCCCAGACAAGGATGCAAAGTCGGCAGAAAGGTTTCTCCAGACTCTTTCTGTAAGAGGATTATGTATGTCAGCCGGGGCTGAATGGCGTCTGCTGCTCCGAAGGTGAGGGCTGGCTCCTGCGGTGGGCGGTGGGCCTGGGTCAGCCATAGAGCCTCCTGTCCAGGGGCTTCATTAAGGGCTCCCTCAAGGCCTCGCAGCAGCAGCAGCCCTCACCTTCCATGTTTTGCAAGGTATTTGCTGATGCAGGAGCCGCCGTGCTTCTCCTTCAAGTGTGAGGCCAAGAGACAAGGCCACCGGCCTGCTGGGAAAACCTCATTACTTGGGCTTTCCTGCACAAGAAGTGAAACTGAAGCTGGATTAGAATAGGAAGGTGAGGTGACCTGGATTAGAGGGCGCCTTGGCACTCTTGCCCTTTGCCTATGTGCATGTGTGTGTATTTGTGCATGTGCACAAAAGAGGCAGATCCTTTCCTTTCATATTTTAAATGCTGGGTACATGTCCCTTTTGCCTCTCCCCTCAGACAGCCCCTAAGCCCCCTTTGCTGAGCTGGAGAAGTGGCTTTGCTCAGCATTTTTCAAGTGGGCTGAACTAAGTTGCACTCCCCCCAATAATATTTGTATGTTTATTCATTCAAGTAATGGAATGAATAAATTCATATTCCACCTTTCTCCCAGAACAGGATTGTCTGGGTTGTGTGCCTTCAAGTCCTTTCTGACTTGTGGTGACAATCATTGTCGCAACACAGAGAGCCTTAAAGCGCCAAGCCCAGTAGTGTTTAAAGTAAAGTTTATTCAAAAACACACAAGATGGCCAAATTGACCCAAAAACACGTAAACTTCAGTATGAAAGTGAAAAGAACACAAAATAGCGACCAAACTGGCCAAAAGTAGTCCTTAACATAAAACCTGGACTATTTCTCCTTAAAACCCGCAATAAACCCCTAAACGCAGAACAAGAAAGGAAAAGGCACTCGTCATCAATGGGGGGAGGGGCAAAGAGCGAAGAAACGTCAGCGCAGTCCAAAGATCGAAACGGGAAGGCAGCAACAGTGTGGGCAAAAATGGCTTGGCCGACTTACCGGCTGAGCAGGTTGCGGTGCAGGGATGTCCTCGCCACTATCTTGGGTTGGTGCGGAGGGGGCTTCTTCCTCCCAGAAGCCCCTAGGTGGCGGGAATGTTTCCCGCCACTAGCGCCAAGCCGGCCAATGATCCCGGCCAATCACTTTTGCCTCATCCAGGCCGACACAGCAGCCAAGCACCGGTTCAGGACCTGCACAGCCTCCTTAGTGACAGGTGGGAAGGAGTGATAGAGCTGAACAACATCCGTGTACAGATGACATCTGCCAAAACTCCAGATGATATTTCCCAGTGGCTTCATGTAGATATTAAACAACAAGGGGGACAGGTTGGACCCCGCGGGACCCCACAAGTCAGGGGCTATGAGGACCCGCAGGTGTCCCCCAGCAATACCTTCTGAGAATGACCCTCAAGGAAGGACTGGAGCCACTGCAAAGCATTACCCCCAAGTCCCATATTCCTGAGGCATCCCAAAAGGATACCGTGATCGACGGTATCAAAGGCCGCTGAGAGGTCCAGCAGAACTAACAGGGACACAGTCCCCCTGTCTAGCTCCCGGCGTTGATCATATACCAAGGCGACTAAGGCTGTTTCGGTACCATGTCCCGGTCTAAAGCCAGACTGTGCCGGATCAAGATAATCAGTGTCTACCAAGAAACCCTGGATTTAATAAGCCTCAGCACTATAAGGGTTTTGCGAAACAAGTCACTCTCATTGCAACGGTATAGTAACAATGAGGCTGCGGATCATATTTCAGTTATTGCAGACCACAAGTGGCCCATGGACCACAGGTTGGGAACCACTGCCTTAAAAGGGACCCTATCATGTTTTTTCTTAGTAATATTTCATATTATTTCAGTAATATTTCTGCAGCGCCTGACATCCTGCTTTGCAATAGCTGCAGAGCTGTTTGGGCTGGAAGTTAGCCTGAAGAAAACAGAAGTCCTCTATCAGCCCGCACCACAGGAAAAACACCATCACCCCCACGTCAGCATTGGCAAATCTGTGCTTAAGTTCGTTCAGCAGTTCACCTACCTGGGAAGCACCATCTCTTCAGAATCCAAGATTGTTAAAGAGATAGATCACAAATTAGCAAAGGCATTGAGTGCATTCGGAAGGCTTCACAAAAGAGCCTGGAGTAACAAACACCTGAGACAAAGCACCAAAATCAGTGTGTACAGAGCTATCATACTGTCTATTCTCCTATATGGGTCTGAAACATGGGTCACATATCGCCAGCACCTACGATTCCTCAAACACTTTCATCAGCGCTGTCTTTGCACAATCCTAAATATACACTGGACCGACTATGTGACGAATGTTGCTGTCCTTGAGCAACCAGGGATCACCAGCGTTGAGGCCATGCTATTGAACAGATCTCAAAGAGAAATGACAACACAGAAAGAACCGCAACTTGGAAACAACATCACCCAAAGAGACTTTCTGCTGTGTTTTCTGCAACCGGACTTGCCTATCTCAGATTGGCTTTTTTAGTCATCAACGCACTTGTAAAAAGCTTGGGATGTGTCCTTCCTAAAGAATCTTCGTTTGCGAAGTAATGCCGAGAAAGATTTCCTATAACTATAGAGTTGGAGGAGACTCCCAACGTCATCCAGTTCAGCCCTTTCCCCCTGGGCAGGAAGACAAAATCCAAGCCCTCCCGACAGATGGCCATCTAGCCTTGGCTTTAAAAACTTCAGAGAAAGAGACTCCACTGGACTCCAGGCAGGCAGCAGTATAGGCAACTGTCCACCCGCTCTTAGCATCAAGGAATCCTTCCTAATCTTTAGGTGGGATCTCTTTTCCTGCAACATGACCCCGTTGCTCCCTTGCATCCAGAAGTCAGGCATGAAACAACCGGAATTCCACCCTTTATCATAGGATTTAAAGGCAGTGTAGAAGTAAAATCAATGGAAATCATTTAGGATAAAAACATATAAAGCAACTGGACGGATTAAAATGGATTCTTGAACCAGCTTAGAAGCAGCAACAGTTTGGAGAAATTTCAATTAAGCCCCATTGATTTGGATCAGAATTTGCAGAGATGCTCAGGCCTGCCTGGCTGAAAAGGGGAGACAATGGGAAGGGGTCCCCGAATGCCCCAAAGAAGAGGGTAAAGGGGCCTTTTGGTTTCATTTTGGCTCCAATGTGTCTGTCCCATGTACAGACCAACAGCACACCTTCGCAATGGGTCGCATAAGGACACAGCAGCACCTTTGTGGGGAATATTAAGCCGTGCAGGGATTACCAAAACATATTTTATGTTGCGGTCCTTTATGGCAGTGATTATTAAACCTTTACAGAGGGATTAAGATGTTTTAAGGCAGATTTAATTAAGCGGTGGAGGGATGTCCATTGTGAAGTCTGCTTCGTGCCTCACAAGTGAGCACCAATGTGCTGCCCAGCAAAGGGTTTCCAGTCTTAAAAATGCACCAATCGACTCAGATGAGAATGAAATCCCATCTAATCTACAATTTAGGGCCTTAATATCCCAAAGGCCGTATCCTATTTGGTGCTAAGCAGGGCCAGCTCTGGTTAGGACTTGGATGGGAGACCAACAATAAATGCCAGGTTTCCAAAAAGCTATATTTTAGAGGAAAAATCTGGCAAAATAATCTATGAGGATTCCTTGCCTAAGAAAAAAAATATTCACAAGATCAGTATAGATTGACAAGTACCACGAAGGCATAAGCATATAGTCATCTTTAGCCTGCAAGACTTTTATCTATAGCAGGCATAGGCAAACTTCAGCTCCTCTGACAAAGAGTTTTGGTGCCTTATCAAAATGCCGATCCCAGGATTCCATTACATTGAGCCATGGCAGTTAAAGCAGGCTCAAACTGCATTAATTCTACAGTGTAGATGCACTATGGGGTTCCGGAGTGTTTACAGATATTCAACACAAAGAAGAGCACATGCAAAGAGTAAGTAAAATGCTATGGAAAAGGGTTCTTAAGATGCAAACTTCTCCTACTCCTAACAGTAGGCTTTTAGGAATTGTGGGAGTTGAAGTCCAAAACACCAAGTTTGCCCATGTCTGATCTAAAGTTTTTTAATGGATATAATTGTATTGCCCGTTCAATTGATCTGGCTACGGTCGTCCACGCTCTGGTCACATCCCGAATAGATTACTGCAACGCACTCTACGTGGGGCTGCCTTTGAAGACAGTTCGGAAATTGCAATTAGTTCAGCGGGCGGCAGCCAGATTACTAACGGGAGCTACATACAGGGAGCACACTACCCCCCTGCTGTGTCAGCTCCACTGGCTGCCTGTCCAATTCCGGGCTCAATTCAAAGTGCTGGTTTTGACCTTTAAAGCTCTATACGGTTCTGGCCCAGCTTACTTGTCCGAACGCATCGGCCGCTACGTCCCACCCCATAACCTAAGATCATCCGGGGAGGCCCTGCTCTCACTCCCGCCGACCTCTCAGATGCGGTTGGTGGGGACGAGGACAGGGCCTCCCCGGTGGTGGCCCCCCCGCCTGTGGAATGCGCTCCCTATGGAGGTGCGGTCCACCTCATCCCTCCTGACATTCAGGAAAAAGGTGAAATCCTGGCTCTGGGACCAGGCGTTCCCACACCAGCACTAGGCAGCATGTGAGATGGGATTCTAATGGGAGGGAGGAAGGGGTCAATGTTTTTAGGGTTGAATACTGTTTTAATTGGAATGACTGTAGATGTTGCTGAGGATTGTATTTTAATGTTTTAATGTATTTTAATGTGTTGTGGGGTTTGGGGTTTTACGCTGTTGATGTGGCATCGGGTGTGCCGTGCTGTAAGCCGCTCTGAGTCCCCCCTCGGGGGTTGAGAAGAGCGGGGTAAAATCCTGAAATAAATAAATAAATAAATAATTGCATCTCAAGAACCCTTTTCCATAGCATTTTGCTTACACTTGGTGTGTGCTCTTCTCTGTGTTGAATATCTGTAAACTCTCTGGAGCCCCATGCTACATCTACACCGTAGAATTAATGCAGTTTGAGCCCACTTTAACTGCTATGGCTCAATGCAATGGCATCCTTGGATTTGCATGTTGATAAGGAACCAAAACTCTTTGTCAAAGCTTGCCTATGCCTGTTATAGATAAATAATGGTATAGATGCTCTCCAGAGCATCTATACTATGACCCCTTATGCCATGACCCCTTAATAGACTTCCTCATGTTGTGGTGACCCCCAACAATAACATTATTTTTATTGCTCCTTCCTAACTGTAATTTTGCTACTTTTAAGAATCGTCATATAAATATCTGACAAGCAGGATGTCAGATGGTGGATCTGGACCAAACTTGGCACGGATACTCAATATGCTCAAATGTGAACACTGGTGGAGTTTGGGGAAAATAGTCCTTGACATTTGGGAGTTGTAGTTATTGGGATTTGTAGTTCCCTTGCAACCTAAGAGCTTTCTGAACCCTACCAATGACAGACTTGAGCCAAACATCCCACTCAGAACCCCCATTAACAACAGAAAGTACTGCGTTTTCTGATGGTCTTTGCTGACCCCTCATGACACTCCCCCCCTCTCCCCCCCCCAGTCAGTCCCAATCCCCAGGTTGAGAATTGCTGATGTATACTGTTAAAGAGTCTTAAGGGACAATTCGCGGCCGGACCAGGGCCCTTGGCGCAGGCCCCCATGTGGTCCCCACGGATGCTTTTGCACCGGCGCTTCTTCTGGGACACCCCTGCCTGTCTCCATTTGATGGCAGGGCGGGACCCTAGGAGGCACCGTCGCTGACACTTCCCCTTCCCCCGCCCACCCCCCCCCCCCCTCTTGTTCTTCCCTTGTCCACTTGTATATGTTGTCTTTATGTGCCACTGGGCACTCAAACTTCTGTAAACCGCTCCGAGCCTCCGGGGAGTGGCGGTATACAAGTTTGAAGTATAAATAAATAAATTAATGCAGTTTGGCCCTACTTTAATTGCCATGAGTCGATGCAATGCAATCCTGGGATTTGTATTTTGATAAGGCACCAAAACTCTTTGGCAGAGGAGCTAAAGACCTTGTTGATCTATATAATGAAGGTCAGCCATGGGCAAACTTTGGCCCTCACTCCAGGTGTTTTGGCCTTCAACTCCCACAATTCCTAACAGCCAACTGGCTGTTAGGAATTGTGGGAGTTGAAGTCCAAAACACCTGGAGGGAGGGCCAAAGTTTGCCCATGCCTGGTGTAGAGGCACCTTCTATTTTGGTGGAAAGGCTGGATCAAACAAATGTATAAAGAATGCCAGAACGAAGGAGCTTGGAGATGGGGATGCATCAGCAATGCATTTCTTTCTTTTTTTGGCCACCGTTCTGCTTCTCTTTTGGATTGAATGATTCCTAACCTGCGCAAAGTATTCTTGAGAAGTAACCAACTCGATCCTTGCACCATCAAACTCCGTCATAACTTTTTTCCCAAGCAAGTCCTTCTCCTCTAAGGCTTTCATATTCCTTTTATCTTCATTTCTGGGAAATCCAAAGGCCTTGTGTCTAGATTTAGCACAAGGAAACTGTGCCACCTTCCGGCCTTTTGGGTGGCTGCATAATTTTTCCAGCTTTGGCAACAAGTGTCCAGACAATATTTTAAAATCCCTTTTCAGAAAACAGAGGCTTGGAAAGGGTGAGATGCGTGCAAGAATATAACTCAATAAATCAGTAGCCCAATCTATATCTCACCCGTTTTTCATGACTGAGACTCAAGGCAACCCCTAGAATAAAAAGAAATGCATGTGTGACTTTGCACACATATGTGATTCCAAATTGCCTGTTGACCTATAGATAATATCCCATGAATTTCATAGGACTGAGTCATCGGACGCAGTTTGTGCCTCCAAAATCTTCATTGGCAGTCTCCCATCCAAATATTAACCAGGGTCACCCCTGCTTAGCATCCAAGATCAGCTAGGATCTGGTGCCTTTAAGATATTTAGGCATTGCCTATAGCTAATAGTACAATAGCCTTCAGAATTGATGGATTTACAGGATGCTCCAGACTCATTACACTATGTAACAAAATTTGAAACACAAAGTATCATGTGGGAACTTTTGCAACATTGACAGAAAACCAAGAATTAATGGAATTTGTAGAATCCGCCATCACAAGGCTCTACAGGAGTTTATTTATTATTCATTTACAGTATTTCTACTGTATTTATACCCCACCCTTCTCACCCTGAATGGGACTCAGAACGGCTTACAGAACACATCTACGGCAAACATTCAATGCCTGATGATTACACAATTGACAAAGACCGACAACACAGACAGAGGTACAGGCAGATTTCCCCATCTTACTTCCAGCGTTTTGGAGACTGTGCTTGACTCAGTCCATGGGGAGAGGGTGCTGTTGCTCCATCTTCCATGCAGATGAGCTTCTTCCCAATCAGTGTCCTTAACGTCGCCTTTATTACCTCCCCTCTAAAAGCAGTGCCTGCTATTAGGCCTGTTTGATTCGTTCTGCATGTACGGGGCGCTGGTGCTTTGAATGTGAATGACTTCCGAAAAAAAGAAATTTCCTGGATTAATTCCGAAATTTTGGAATGGCTTTGTTAATGGCATACACGCATGTTTAACCCAGTTTGGATGGGGATGTCTTCCCTCCACGTCAGAACTGGGGCACCAGCCATGTTTGACCCAGTTTGGGTGTGGCTGTTGCCCCAGTTCTGATGGGAAGGGAAGGACATCCACCTCCAAACTGGGTTAAATAGCCAATTCCTTTCCAAAAATGGCGGCAGCGGCCTCACAATGGCAAATGCATTTCCGGGTTGCTTACATCGCTTCGAAACCGTTGCTTAACCATGTGCCTTCATCCTGCTCCCTTTTGCTTCAAAAGTGAATTTAATCCAAATTCATTCCAATTTTATGAGCATTCCAACGAACCTACCCAGGCCTACTATATCTACTTGCATTTCCGCTTTCGAACTGCTAGGTGGGCAGGTGAGCTGGGGCTAATGGCAGGTACTCACCCCGACCTGGGCTCAAACTCCTGACCTTTTGATTGCCAGGATTTTTCTACAGCACAGTAGTTTAGCCTGCTGTGCTAAGTCTGGCTGACATAATGATTTTGTGACACTGGCTTTGAACTATCATAATGTGCTGGATTATCTGTTGGATTATCTTTATGAAAGTAGTATTTTTACAGGTTTTATACTTTTGATCAAATTTTCTGTTATAATTTTGCCATATTTTAAAGTGAATTTAATAATTGCAGAAACTGGTCCAGAGGGCAGGATTCAAAATGATGGTAACAGAGTGGAGTGCTGGGCCAAAGCCTTAAAATTTTTAATGTTAAGACATGAAATTCCACCAAGAGGCACTACAATTCAGCACAGAAAAAAAGCAAGATGCACAGATACAGGATGCCGGTTGGTGCTTGGCTCAAAGGCAGGCCATGTGAAAGTTATAAAAGAAATGACAGGGCCAGTGGCATTGCATGGAGAAAACGTTAACATGCAAACAGAGAACAGGCCGAACCACTTGACCTTGTCTTTGCATCAGTCTTTCCCAAAAGGAAAACAGCGGATAATGGGATGGAAAGCCTCAGAGGTTGATGAGCTTTGTAAACAGTGTTCAGGTGAGCACATTTAGGGAACATGTTGGCTGTCTCATTCTGTATAGTAGAAATTAGGCTTCTGCATTTTGGCTGAATCTCTATCTGTTTCTGCTGGCTGGATTCCAGTACACCCCCATATCTATTTTTGCATGCCTCCCCAAAATGGGTGGTTAATAGACCTGTTAGTGTAGCAACCCAGTTCCCTTTTGTGCCTGGGGGGCAGGGGGCAGCACCGGGGGTCCCACTTGCATTAGGGCCAGCTGCCGTTGATGGAGGAAGGGGCTGATGAGTTAGCTGGGCCTTCCTCTCCCACAGAGAGCTTGGCCTGGGATGATGAATGGCCTGACGGCTATCAGAGCTGAGAAGTTCAGGCTGACCCTGAGAGTGATGATTCTGATCATTATGAGAAACCAGGTGGTTACGGGTCGCAGGAAAGGATCAGGGAAACAGTGGAGGATGAGCCCATGGAAGCTGAAAGGGAGTTTGGCTCTCACGAAGATAGCGAGCCAGGTGCTGGGAGGCAAGGACAGAGCTTTGATAGGAGACGGAGCATTGAGTCCAGCAGGCCTAGAGCGCCAGAGAAGCGCTAGATCCCGTAGCTCAGATTGGCGCAGAAGCCTAGAGCGTCGGGGGCCTCGCCAAGGGGATTAAGTATAGGATCCGTGGGAAAGGATCCTCAGTAGCTCGACCACTTCTATTCTAAGAGGAGTGAAGCGAGCGGAGTTCCACGGAGCCAAGTTGCCGGCTCGAGCCTTGCCAAGAAGTTTCTTGGAGTTGTTCATGAACTTTGCCTTGTTCTTTGCCACGGACCAAGTCCTTGATCCGCATAGTTTTGTGGAGCCTTTGCCACGTTTGCATTTGGATTTTATCTATTTATTATTTATTTATTTCAGGATTTTACCCCGCTCTTCTCAACCCCCGAGGGGGGACTCAGAGCGGCTTACCGTACGGCACAATTCGATGCCACATCATACAGTATAAAGCCCCAAAACCCCACAACAATTAAAATACATTAAAACACATTAAAATACAGCAACATACACAGTCATTCCAAGTTAAAAACAATATTCACTCCATAAAAACATTGGCCCTCTTCATCCATTCCATTAAAATCCCCATCTAACATGCTGCTTAGTGCTGGTGTGCAAACGCCTGGTCCCAAAGCCAGGATTTTACCTTTTTCCTGAATGCCAGGAGGGATGAGGTGGACCGTACCTCCATAGGGAGCGCATTCCACAGGCGGGGAGCCACCGCTGAGAAGGCCCTGTCCCTCGTCCCCACCAACCGCATTTGAGAAGTTGGTGGGAGCGAGAGCAGGGCCTCCCCGGATGATCTTAGGTTACGGGGGTGGGATGTAGCGGCCGCGTTCGGACAAGTAAGCTGTCCAGAACCATATAGAGCTTTAAAGGTCAAAACCAGCACTTTGAATTGAGCCCGGAATTGGACAGGCAGCCAGTGGAGCTGACACAACAGGGGGTGGTATGCTCCCTGTATGTAGCTCCGTTAGTAATCTGGCTGCCGCCCGCTGAACTAATTGCAATTTCCGAACTGTCTTCAAAGGCAGCCCCACGTAGAGTGTGTTGCAGTAATCTATTCGGGATGTGACCAGAGCGTGGACGACCGTAGCCAGATCAGACTTCCGGACTCTTTACCTATTGGATTGAACTTTTTGATACTTTTTATAGACAATTTACCTTTTCACCTGTTTCTTATTATTCAATAAATAGTTAGCTGATTACCGTCTCTGTGTGTGTGATTAAGGGGCTGGGCCAAGACCCTGCATCATGACAGTTTTATCCCAAAAAAAGAGGTTCAAAACCTGTTTTGGATGTAGGGGGTGCTGGTGGTTTGGATCTAAAGTGAATTCCTATTTTCACAGAAAAAAAGTTCAAAACTGTTCAAAACTTCAGAGACTTCCGAGTCCTTCGTTAATGGTTTCCAAGTGTTATTTCCCATTTCATTGGGTGGTCTTTACTTTGAAAGTAGTTGTTTTATTCCTAATCTGTTTTTATTCTGTTTTTAACTATGTTGTGTTGTGTATTCATTGTTGTGAACCACCGTGAGCCTTTTTGGGAAGGGTAGTATATAAATCGAAATAATAAATAATAATAAATTCCAGAAAGCAGGGGGGAAGCAAAGGGAAGAAATCTTCCTTCTCTCCCGCAATTTGGATGTGGATTTCCTTCCCTCCTGCATCAGTCCGGGGTGAGAGCCATGTTTAACCCAGTTTGGACGGGGAGGTCCTTCCCTCCTGCGTCAGACCTGGAGCGAGAGCCACATCCAAACTGGGTTAAACATGGCTCTCACCCCTGGACTAACGCAGGAGAAAAGGACATCCACCACCAATCTGGGTTAAACAGGCTCTCGCCCCAGGTCTGACGCGGGAGGGAAAGGAAACGAAGGGAATCCATCCACACTGGTTTGAAAAGCTGAATCATTTCCGACTCACTTACTGATTTGTAAGAGAAATGTCGGAAATGGCAAGGATACTTCCGGGTTCCCAAATTGCTTCAAAATCCCTTCAAAAAGGAATTTGCTCTGAATTTATTCCGAATTAAGACGCTTCCGAATGAACCTATCCAGGCCTAGTGGTTATCCGTATAGTCATTTTTGTTCCGCAGCCGAAAAATATGGCTAGATCTGGCTAGTTGGTGGCAATGGGGAACAAATCTCATCCATCTAATTGTGAAGCAGGTGTTCTCTTTCCTTTCTTCCTTTTTCCTTCGTTTCCTTCCTTCCTTCCCTGCCTCCCCCCACCTCTAGTTTGAGCCTGTTTTTCAGCCGCTGTTTTCCATTTTTGCCAAGAGCTGCCATCTCCCCATGAAGGGAAGGGAGGGAAGGAAGGAAGGAAGGAAGGAGGGAGGGAGGGTAGATGTCATGGCAGCCGTAGCCTTCTGGGCGAAGACAAATTGGGGCTGGAGTGAATGTGTCCCCTTTGAAGCCTCTCTCCTGGCTCCTGGCATGGCTTTTCTTACCTCCGAGCTTCTTCTCAAGAGGAGAGGCATGGAAACCCTCCTCCTATAATATTCTGCGCATCATGGTGCCCCTCCACCAACAATGCTCCTGGGTCAGGTCCCTGTGGCTGATTTCTCTGATTCCTCCTCTCTATCTGTCTCTCTATCTGTCGAATGTGGGCAGCTCAATATTTGGCAAACATCACCGATCCCTAAAATTATATCCATCTGCCAATTGTAGAAAACAGAGCGGGCAGGCACACCAAGCTTTTAGGTTTTGAAGCTATGAAAGCAGATGAGAAAAGGCTTTTTGTGTGTGTGCCCAGGAAAATTGTTTGGTTTCAAGAATGTGAGCTGGCCCAAGACAGCCTCCTTGGCAAGGGCTTCGGCACAGGAGTAGATAAATATGACGGATAAAGGGTTGTTCAGTGACCCCGCAGGGAGCCACCGAGTGTGCGCTGCCAACCCGAAGGGTGGACAAAGGCCAGGGCCAGCGTGCCATCTCCCCCGCCCCTAAAATGCCCCCAGAGCTGACCCATTCACACTGGACTTGCTGTCTAGAGATGGAGAAATAGGCCCGTTTCTATTCTCATGCTCATTCGCAGAATCCTAGAGTTGTATGAGCGCCAGAGAAAAACCCTCCACCCGATTCCCGGGCAGTTTCTTGTGTGCCAGCTACACCCATATCTTGGGAGGTTGGACTTGGCCATGGTGGTCCACACTCTTGTTACATCCTGAATAGATTACTGCATTGCACTCTATGTGGGGTTGCCTTTGAAGACTGCTTGGAAGCTTCAGTTATAAATAGCAGCCAGGTTGCTCGCCTGGGGCAGGATACAGGGAGCGTACCACCCCCCTTTACGCCTGCTCCACTGGCTGCCTATTAGCTTCTGAGCACAATTCAAAGTGCTGGCTTTAGCCTCTACAGCCCTAAATAGTTCCAGCTCAGCTTACTTATGGTTCTGGCCCAGCATACCTGTCCAAATGTATCTCCCTCTATGTCCCACCTCAGAGTTTAAGATCTTCTGGGGAGGCCCTGCTTTTGGCCCCACCTCTGTCGCAAATGGCTTGGCGGAGACGAGGGACAGGGCCTTCTCAGTAATAATAATAATAATAATAATACACTTTATTTATATTCTGCTCTTCTCACCCCGATGGGGACTCAGAGCGGATTACAGGTACACATACTTAGCAGACAATCCCTGCCGTTTCCACATACACACATATAGATTAACAGAGGCAAACTCTGGCCACCAGGGGGAGCTGATGCACTCCTCAACTCTCAGCGTTCCAGCGTCCCTTGTTGTTCCTTCTGCATTCCTCAGCGTTCCTGGAGTTCTTTATGGCCTCATAATTCAGTCAAAATTTGCCTCCCCACTTAGTGTAGTACCCTTATCTCCTACTTGACAGATGCACTTAAAGGTCAAGCACCCACCTTGACCCGGGCAGGCCCCGAACTCATGACCTATTGGTCAGAGAGATGTTATGCAGCTGACACTTAGCCAGCTATGCCACATTCCCGGTGCAGTAGTGACCCCCTCATCTGTGGAAATCGCTCCCCAGTGCTTTTGCCATATATCAAGGGAACCACTGACTGCATAGGGAAGCTGATGAGGAAACATAACATACAAACTATCTGCAGACCCACTAAGAACATCCAGCAAATGCTATGTTCAGCAAAGGAAGAGGGATCCTCTCACTTCTGTAGGAGTCTTCCGTATACCATGCAGCTGTGGACAAGTCTCCATAGAGACCCCCAAACGCATCAGCATTGCCCAAACACAAATCAAGGAACATGAAAGGCACTGCAGGCTAAATCAACCAAAGAAGTCAGCCTTAGCAGAGCACCTGAGGAACCCACCTGGACGTAGCATATTATTTGAGAAGACAGAAATGCTGGACCACTCTCACAACTACCATGTCAGGCTACACAGTGAAGCCACTGAAATCCACAAGAAGCACATGGACAAGAAAAGAGGAAACCATGAAAATGAACAAAATCTGGCTACCAGTATTTAAAAACTCTAAAATTAGAAAGGCAAAGCAACACCCAAAGACAGGGAAACTCCAGAGAGAAAACAATAAGGAAAAAGGCCTTGAGAAAACTTGGATGGATGGATATGGCAAGAGAGCTAATAATCACCTCTCAACAAAAGATTCCCCCAGGTACTAACAAGCCGCACACACACACAAAACATGCCAGGCCATCAAATGCTAATCAGAATGGCCAGTTGAAACATTCACACCTCCCTCCAACATGTCCGCGCACAACATGTCACACACTGACACAACAGACAATAGTTCTTTCTCCCACCCTGGACATCATTCCACAGATATATAAACCCAATTTTCCTAGTTCCAACAAACCTCACAACCTCTGAGGATGCTTGCCATAGATGCAGGCGAAACGTCAGGAGAGAATGCCTCTAGAACATGGCCATATAGCCCAAAAAAACCTACAACAACGCATTGTTTCTAGCCATGAAAACCTTCGACAATACAGAAATAGATGCTTCGCTGAAACTCCCTGCCTTTCTCCATTATCCAGCAGATATTGGCAATTGGGTCTCTCATTCCTCTGCCTTTTCTAAACCCAGCTTGTAGATCTGGCAACTCTCTCTCCGTGTATTGCCGGAGTCTTGAATTTCTGATGATACGAAAGTGCAATGTGCAAAATGAATGGGCAGCACCTCCAACCTTGTTTCCAATGGCCACTGTTCTCCCTTTCTTCAGCAGAGTGGGCAAGAATGTAGCACCCTTGTGGTCCTCTCTCCTTCCCAGATGCACACACACACACACACACACACACTCTACTTGACAGGAATGCCAGGCAGACCCAAATCTTGTAGAAGATTAGTTAAATCCCCCTGCCATGCGCCTCCGATGGGCAGGAGAATGGAGGCGGACAGAGAGAGATGGTGTCCGGATGCCAGGGCATATTTTGCCCCCAAGTCCTCTCTGAATAGCAAAGAAGGGGATGGAGAGGAGGGGGCCAAAACTGACCGGGAAATTTCCCTCCTCAAGTTCATTGGCCCTGGAGGCTGGCCAAGCCCTGGGGGCAGCTCTCGCTTGAGAAGGAGAGAAAGAGGGAGAGACAGAGAAAGAGGGACGGTGGTGAGGAATCTTCCCTGAAAAGGCCTTGAGAAAACTTGGATGGATGGATATGGCAAGAGAGGAAAGAACAGGGACGGGCCTTTGTCCCGCGGCCATTCAGCCTCAGACAGAGCTGGGCCACACTGCCAAGATGAAGGGGCAGCCGGAGGAGACCTCCTGTCCATCACTGCAGAGAAATGCCTCCTTCCCAGACCTTGGGCCATTTGCACAGCCTTCTGGTGATTCTTGGGGGGTCATGGCCTTTCGGAGAGGGGTTCCTGGTGCTTTGGGCAATGCCCCATTATCTCTGAGCCCATCGGCTCCTTCTCGAAGATTCCAGGCTCAGCTAGAAGCAGCCAACCTCAGAAGAGACCAGGGCCTGGATCCAGCCACATGCCCGTCTAGGCTGGCCTTCTGCTCATATGGCAACCCACCAAAGGGGAAGCCAGCCAGCAAGATCCGAGTGACACCAGACCCCTCTGCTGCATGTTCCCTGGCAACCTGGACATGGAGGCATCCTTGACTCCCATCTCCAGCCCCATGCCTGCCCCTTTCTTGTCTTTCTTGCTGGCCTCCCTCTCCAGAGGCCTGCCTTTCTCTCCTCCCGGCCACCCACATAGGACAGCGGGTCACTCTCATGGGCAAATGGCACAATGCACTCTAAGTACAGAAACATTTCATTTCAGACAAACCTACGATGGGTTGTATCCAGCTGTGAGCACAAAGATACATGTGGGATGGCTGCATTTGCACAAGGGGTTTGCCAGCCATGTGCATTGGCCCATAACCCACCCAGGTTATGCTGTGTTTGTACTTTTTACAGAGCTTGTTGGTAGATAGAATCATAGAATCATAGAGTTGGAAGAGACCTCGTGGGCCATCCAGTCCAACCACCTTCTGTCACGAAGCAGGACAATCGCATTCAAAGCATCCCCAACAGATAACTATCCAGCCTCTGTTTAAAAGCCTCCATAGAAGGAGCCTACACCACACTCTGGGGCAGAGAGTTCCGCTGCTGAACAGCTCTCACTAGGGGTGGTTGATCCATCAAAAAATTGTTTCTAAACTCACGTGGGGTTGCCGTGCTGAGAACTAACGCATGTCAAGGCTCGACGCGCTTTAAGTCTTAGCAGGGAAGGCGGTGCGAAGGGCATCCCCTCGCGCCCTCCTTCCCTGCTGAGAACTAACCCCGAGATTCAGAGGAATTTCCTCCTCTTCTCCAGGCTCTCCCTCCGCTTGTGAGGGAGAGCCTGGAGAACAGGAGGAAAGCTCAGCCAGGCTGTTTCCAGCAGGCGCCAAAGCCCGCCTCCCAGCTTCAGCTGGCGAGAGGAGAAAGGAGGGTGCTGCTGCCCTCCAGTCTCCTCTCGCGAGTTGAGAACTGAGGAAGGGAAAAAACGACCTAATAACGTGGCCTTTATTAAAAATGGCGATCCCGGGTTCGGTTTTGAAACTTCACTTTCGGGTTGGACGCCGAGGATCGATATAGGGTCAAAATAATTTCAAATATGCAATATTAACAGGTTACAAAGTATTTAAATTGGAGATATCCACCCCTAACTCTCACAGACAGGAAATTCTTCCTTATGTTCAGGTAGAACCTCCTTTCCTGTAGTTTGAAGCCATTGTTCCATTGTGTCCTGATCTCCAGGGCAGCAGAAAGAAAGCTTGCTCCCTCCTCCCTAGGACTTCCTCTCACATATTTATACATGTCTCATCTCAGCGTTCTCTTCTACAGGCTAAACATGCCCAGCTCTCGAAGGCGCTCCTCATGGGGCTTGTTCTCCAGTCCCTTGATCCTTTGAGCCACCCTCCTCTGGACACATTCCAGCTTGTCAATATCTCCCTTCAATTGTGTCCAGAATGGGACACAATATTCCAGATGTCGTCTAACCAAGGCAGAATAGAGGATGGGTAGCATGACTTCCCTGGATCTAGGCACTGAATGGGAGTCTGGAGAAATGGCTGGGTAACAATCATGTGAGATTTATGACAAGGGGTTGCATCCGTCATGTGTCCCTTACTGATGAGAAGTCAGCAGGTGGTTATAAAAGAGAGATGGAAGGCTCAATCTCCCTCTTCCTGTGTGAATCCCGTCGTGAATATCTCCGTCTCTGAGAGTAGTTTGCAAGTACGAATCTGATTGTGGATCTATGTACTCTGATTGTACAGCTGCAATAAGTGTAACAGTGAAGATTAAAGCCTCCTGCTTCCCTTTTGTCAGTCTCTCTCTATTTTAGTATTTATGTCCAGCAAGTTATTTACTTCTTCTTGTTGATACATTTGCAAATGAATATCCCACACACACACACACACACACACCTGTAAATAAAATTTTCCCCTCTCTCTTCCAAAGGGAGTATAAAGAGACTTCTTCCAAAAGGAATGAAAGCTACAAGGAAGAAAGCCAGGGATAGAGGAAAACCCCTGTATCAATAAACCCCAATAAAAGATTATTTCCTTGTGTGGCCCATATCAGTGGTCCGGTTCCGCCACCTAGTGGAGATGAAGGGAAGGACACTTGGAAGACACAAGACAGAAATATTTATTTCTGAAAATATGTTTTCTCACAAGATCTCAGGAGCACAAACAGAGAAAACAATTAAAAAGCAAAACAATTAGAATCAATAAACAAATTAAACAAGGTCAAAAGCCAAAGAAGCTTGAAGTAAAATGTGGGCATTTTCTCTGTCCAATGGTTCCTCTCTATTCTTCCTGGAGAGAAGTGGGCCAATCTGTATACCTTTACAAAAAGGAATGTTTGTATGTATGTATGTATGTATGTATGTATGTATGTATGTATGTATGTATGTCTGTATGCAGAGGGCGGAAGGGCGGAAGGGCGGATATGTGGCAACCACTTTCACAGGCCACAGCGACCAGTGCGGGTGATGGACCTGCACCAAACTTGGTACACATAACCCCCCTAACCCCCTTTACGTCCTGGCGCGGGTCGGGGGACATGACCCACGGATTATGGGATTTGTAGTACTTTCCAACACTTTGGTTCCCACAGACCACTGAGCCCACCAAAAAAGGACCAATACAGACCACACTCAGCACACACAGCCCCCATGACCCACTCTACGTCCTGGTGCAGTTCGGAGGAGGGTGGACCATGGATGATGGGACTTTAAGTGCCTCTACTCACTTCCCAAGTCCGCTGCAACCCTCATCCAATCACTGATCGAGACCAAACTTGCCATACATAACCCCCATGATGGCCTTCACATCCTGGTTAGGTTTGGGGGAGGACTGACAATGGATGATGGGATTTGTAGTACTTTCACACCCCTCTGCTCCCACAGACCACTGTGGCCCCCAACAAACACTGATAAAGACCACACTTGGCACACAGAGCCCCAGTGACCCAGTCCACAGCCTACTGAAGTTTGGAGGGGGACAGAACATGGATGATGGGTCTTGCAGTACCTTCCCTCACTTTCCAAGACTGCTACAAACCTAATCCTATGATTGATCAACACCAAACTTGCCACACAGAGCCCTCATGACCCACTCTACATCCTGGTGCAGTTTGGAGGAGGGTAGACCATGGATGATGGGACTTGAAGTACCTCTACTCACTTCCCAAGTCTGCTGCGACCCTCATCCAATTACCGATTGAGACCAAACTTGGCACACATAACCCCCATTACTGCCTTCACGTCCTGGTGAGGTTCGGGGGAGGACTGACAATGGATGATGGAATTTGTAGTATTTTCACACCCCTCTGTTCCCACAGACCACTACGGCCCCCAACAAACACCGATAAAGACCACACTTGGCACACAGAGCCCCAGTGACCAACTCTACATCCTACTGAAGTTTGGAGGGGGACAGAACATGGATGATGGGTCTTGCAGTACCTTCCCTCACTTTCCAAGACTGCTACAAACCTAATCCTATGACTGATCAACACCAAACTTGCCACACAGAGCCCTCATGACCCACTCTACAGCCTGGTGCAGTTTTCTGTGAGACAGACCATGGATGATGGGACTTGAAGTACCTTCACTCACTTCTGAAAAACAATGCATCCCTCATCCATTCACCAATACAGACCAAACTTAGCACACAGAGCCCCCATGACCCAATCTACATCCTACTACACTTTGGGGGGGACCAGAGATGATGGGACTTGCACTACCTTCAGTAATTTCATGATACCACTGCAACTCCCAATAATGATGGATCAAGACCAAACTTGGCACACAGAGCCCCCATGACCCACTCTACATCCTGCTGCGCTTCTCAAATAACCCGGGCAGGGCCGGGTCCCCAAGCTAGTATTAACATAAACTTCAACAGGAAGAAATGTATGGTACTATGCTTAGGCAATAAGATATTGTTTTATTACCCAGGCGGAGGCTACTAGGAGGTACTAGAGAGAGAAGGATAGTCCATTTTACAGGGGGGAGTTGAAGGAGGAAAATTATTTCCCCCATTTTTGCTGGTTATTCCCCCTCCACACTTCCCATTTCATAAACTAGGGTTGTTTCCATGACAGGGACATGATTCAGGGGGATAACAGGAAAACAAGAGGAAATGGTTTAACTCCTTCAACCCCATTTACCCCAATAAAATGGACTGTCCTTCTCTTCTACTCTTCTCCCCTTTAAGTTGTGGGGTCCCCCAGGGCACCATCCTTTCCCCTTTATTGTTTAATTTCTACGTGCGCCCACTGGCTCGGCTGGTCCACGACTTTGGTCTGGAGTGTCATCAGTACACTGATGACGCCCAGCTGGTGCTGAGAATGGATGGCAGGCCGGATAGGCGGATACAATACCCCATTTTTTCCATTGATGCCTAGAAGCCATGACTGGATGGCTGCGTGCCAGCCGGTTGAAGGTGAATCCGTCGAACACAGAGATCGTATGGCTGGGTCGCCCTGGGCTTGATGGATGCCAGCTGCCTACCCTGGACGGTGAGCTCTTAAGCCCGTCGTCTTCAGTAAAAAGCCTGGGGGTCCACTTAGACCCGCTGCTATCAATGGAGATGCAAATCTCCACGGTATGCAGGACCGCGTTTTTCCATCTATGCCAGGCTAGGCGGCTGGCTCCCTATCTACCCAGAAGCGACCTGGCCACAGTGATCCAGGCAACAGTCATCTCGAGACTGGACTACTGTAACACCCTCTAAATTGGCCTTCCTTTGTCGTCAATCCGGAAACTCAAGCTAGTGCAGAATGCTGCTGCTCGACTGTTGGTTGGAGCACCCGCACGAGAGCACATTACGTCCATTCTGCAGCAACTGCACTGGCTACCAATAGAGTACCGGATTGTTTTCAAGGTGTTGGTGTTGACCTTTAAGGCCTTGTATGGTCTAGGGCCGGTGTATCTGAGGGACTGCCTCACCCCATATATTCTCCCGAGCTCACTACGTTCAGAAGAACAAAAATTCCTAGTAGTTCCATCCATGCACTCCTGCCGCTTGTCTACAACCAGATCAAGAGCCTTTTCCGTAGCGGCGCCGTCGCTATGGAACTCAATGCCTGAAGAAGTCCGCGCCATTACAGAATTGGGCCCATTCCGGAGAGCCTGTAAAACGACCCTTTTCAGGCAGGCCTTTAACCTAAATGGCTCCTGAGGAAATTCCTCAAATCCTGAGTCCTATGTGGATTGTTGTTTTTATGTGCTGTTTTATATTGTTGTTATTATTAAATTGAAATGTTGCTGTTTTTAGTAATTGATTTTATGTAAACCACCCCGAGCCTGCTGGAAGGAGCGGTATATAAAAATGAACAATCAATCAATCAATCAATCAATAAATAAATAAATAAATACTGCCCCCTTGTGGTCTCTTGTGTGCATGGGATAGAAAAGGTGAATAGAGAAAAAATATTTTCTCTGTCACACAACACTAGGACTAGGGGGCACTCCCTAAAGCTCCAAGGTAGGAAAGTTAGGACTAATAAAGGGAAATATTTCTTCACCCAGAGGGTCATTGGGTTATGGAACTCACTTCCAGAGGAGGTTGTGACAGCGGTCAGCCTGGACAGCTTCAAGGCAGGATTAGACAGATTCATGGAAACCAAGGGAATCAGTAGCTACTGAAATGGACATCCAAGTGCCACCTCTGTGTTGATGGAGGCAGGCAGGATTTTCCCGGGTACTGGTTGTGGGGGGTCGGGAGCAGGTGAGGGTTTTGCCCTCCTTTCTGCTAGAGATCCCTGTGTACAACTGGTGGGCCACTGTGTGACACAGAATGCTGGACTAGATGGGCTGAGGCCCGATTCAGCATGGCTCTTCTTATGTTCTTCTGTTCTTATGTTCTCTGTCTGGATAATGGAAAAAGATACTGGAAATAAAAACAAAATGCATAGATTTAGGTTGGTAAATACCTGGTTTGGAAACAGAACATGTGAACAAGATCTAGGAGTCTTAGGGTGCTTCTAGACAGTGTCAAAATGTGGGACAAAATCCACAAGATAATAATAATATTAATAATAATAATAATAATCTTTATTTATATCTCACCACCAACTCCCCAACGGGGACTCAGGGCGGCTTGCATGAGGCCAAGCCCAAACAACGAATTACAGTAAAACAAAAATCAAAACAGCAACAATAAAATACAAACATATAAATAAAAAATAAATATACAAATGTAATACCTAAAATCACAAACTACGCAGCGGACCACATGTACAGGATATAATATTAAAAACTCAGGGTGAGATAACAGGAGTAGATTCTTCGTGAAGGGAAGCTCGTGTAGAGCATGGGTTGTAGGAGGCCTTCATATAAGGAGGGGGGAGTGTGCTGCAGAGACAGGAGCATTGAGGGGAGCAATGGTATAAGGTTAAGTGGCTATTCTCCAAAGGTGCAATGAAAAAGCCAGGTTTTAAGGTGCTTTTTAAAGGTTTCCAAGGTGGGGGCTTTCCTAATCTCTCCGGGCATTGCATTCCAGAGTCGGAGGGCCACAGTGGAGAAAGCTCTCTCCCTTGTGCGCACAAGACGAGCCTTTGAGACTGGCAGTGGCGAAAGGAGGGCCTCCCCCGAAGATCGAAGGGTTCGGGCTGATTCATGGAGAGAGATCCGGTCACGAAGGTAGGCGGGTCCCAAACCATTTAGGGCTTTGTAGGTAATCACCTGCACCTTGAATTGAGACCGGAAAATTGTATGGGAGTCATCTGCCAGAAGATTACTTTTTTAAAAAAAATTGATGTTCTAAGATCCATTGGACCACATGAGAGCTGGTGCGGATATCCGAATGAGCACACAAGCAGATGTCTTGTCGTTATCTCTTCTCACCCTCCTCCTTCCTTTATGTTTTCCCTCTTGAACTCCATTTCCCTTTTTTAGTCACTTGCCTGCCAAGCTGGTGCCCATTATGCAAATCCAAGCTCTGTTTAATTTCATAAGGAATGGTTGGAGAGAGTTCTCATGGGAATTGCTTTCCAGTTGTGCATCCATTTAGCCACCCGTGTGTCCATGGCTCCATTTGTTTACAGTCCTCATCAGCTGTTTCAGGATTTTAAAATGCAATTTTAAGTGCATATTTTTGACATGTGTTTTTCGGCTGTTAATGCGATCTATCGCACATTTTTGCCCAACGTCATTTAGCCACACACATACCCCTTTTAATCCCAGTTTGTTCCACATTTCAGGGCATATGTAGAAGGCCCTTCCTGAACAACATCCAGGGGCCAATGCAATTCTAGGCTGCATCAAAGAAAGGTATAGTATCCAGACTGATGGAAGTCCTAGTTTATTTTATTTATTTACTAGCTTGGGGACCCGGCGGTGCCCGGGTCATTTGAGAAGTGCAGCAGGATGTAGAGTGGGTCATGGGGGCTCTGTGTGCCAAGTTTGGTCTTGATCCATCATTCTTGGGAGTTGCAGTGGTATCATGAAAGTACTGAAGGTACTGGAAGTCCCATCATCTCTGGTCCAGCCTCCCCCAAATTGCAGTAGGATGTAGATTGGTTCATGGGGGCTCTGTGTGCTAAGTTTGGTCTGTATTGGTGAATGGATGAGGGTTGTATTGTTTTTAGGGGTGAAGGTACTTCAAGTCCCATCATCCGTGGTCCGTTTCACACAAAACTGCACCAGGATGTAGAGTGGGTAATGAGGGCTCTGTGGGCCAGGTTTGGTGTTGATCAGTCATTGGATAAGGTTTGCAGCAGTCTTGGAAAGTGAGGGAAGGTACTGCAAGTCCCATCATCCATGGTCTGCCCTCCTCCAACCTTCAGCAGGATGTAGAGTGGGTCACTGGGGCTCTGTGTGCCAAGTGTGGTCTTTATCGGTGTTTGTTGGGGGGCTCCAGTGGTCTGTGGGAACAGAGAGGTGTGAAAGTACTACAAAACCCATCATCAAATGACAGTCCTCCCCAAACCTCACCAGGACGTGAAGGTAGTCATGGGGGTTATGTGTGCCAAGTTTGGTCTCGATCAGTAATTGGATAAGGGTCGCAGTGGACTTGATAAGTGAGTAGAGGTACTTCAAGTCCTATCAGCCATGGTCTGCCCTCCTCCAAACTGCAGCAGGATGTAGAGTGGGTCATGAGGGCTTTGTGTGCCAGGTTTGGTGTTGAGCAGTCATTGGATTAGGTTTGTAGCAGTCTTGGAAAGTAAGGGAAGGTACTGCAAGTCCCATCATCCATGTTCTGCCCCCCCTCCAAACTTCAGTAGGATGTAGAGTGGGTCACTGGGGCTCTGTGTGCCAAGTGTGGTCTTTATCGGTGTTTGTTGGGGGCCGCAGTGGTCTGTGGGAACAGAAAGGTGTGAAAGTACTACAAATCCCATCATCCATTGTCAGTCCTCCCCCGAACCTTACCAGGATGTGAAGGTAGTCATGGGGGTTATGTGTGCCAAGTTTGGTCTCGATCAGTAATTGGAAAAGGGTTGCAGCGGACTTGGGAAGTGAGTAGAGGTACTTCAAGTCCCATCATCCATGGTCTGCCCTCCTCCAAACTGCAGCAGGATGTAGAGTGTGTCATGGGGGCTGTGTGTGCCAAGTGTGGTCTGTATTGGTCCTTTTTGGTGGCCTCAGTGGTCTGTGGGAACCAAAGTGTTGGAAAGTACTACAAATCCCATAATCCATGGGTCATGTCCCCCGAACCGCACCAGGACGTAAAGGGGGTTAGGGGTTATGTGTACCAAGTTTGGTGCAGGTCCATCACCCGCGCTGGTCGCTGTGGCCTGTGAAAGTGGCTGCCACATATCCGCCCTCCCGCCCTCCGCACACATACATACAAACATTCCGCTTTATAAAGGTAATACAGATTTATTTATTAGACTTGTAAACCGCCACTCCCAGAGGCTCTAAGTGGTTTACAACATAAAAGATAAAACACAATGCATAAAAGACAATAAAAGAATAACATCCAATAAAACACAATACGACATAGCAAATTTTTCACAGGCAGTCGAAAGCCTGTCTAAATAGGAATGTCTTACATGCCCTGCGAAATGCATTCAGATCTCGGAGAGCACGGGTCTCCGTGGGCAGTGTATTCCACAAGGTTGGAGCAATGATGGTAAAAGCTCGCCGCCTAGTTGAGGTGAGGCGGAAGGTCTTGACAGAAGGAATAGTTGGAAGGTTCAGATCTTCTGAACGTAGTGATCTCGGGGGGGGGGGTGTATGGAACCAGGCGATCCCGTAAGTACACTGGCCCCAGACCATATAAGGCCTTGAAAGTAAGAACTAACACCTTGAAAGTGATCCGGCATTCAATCGGTAGCCAGTGCAGATCATGCAGGATTGGAGTTATACAGCATGTCGCGGGCTCCCCCGTGAGTAGCTGGGCTGCTGCATGCTGCACAAGCGTAAGTTTCCAGATCACAGACAAAGGTAGGTCAATGTAAAGAGCGTTACAGTAATCCAATCTAGAGATGACCATGGCTTGGATTACCGTGGCTAGATCATTCCGGGACAGATAGGAAGCCTGACACTTCACCTGTCGCGGATGGAAGAACGCATTATTGCTGACAGTGGAGATTTGGGTCTCCATTAACAGCAGAGGGTCCAACTGGACACCTAGGCTTTTTTTACAGATGATGATGGGCATAAGGCCTCGCCATCCAGGGTCGGCAGTTGGATGTCCCTATCGCCCGGACGACCCAGCCAGAGGATCTCCGTCTTTGCCGGATTCACCTTCAACCTGCTGGCTCGCAATTCTGCTTTATTCTGTTTTGGTCAGACCTCACCTGGAATTATCTGGTGCCCAGGGCAAAGCAATTCTTGGACAAGATGGGCAAGATGGAAGGAGTCCAGAGAAGAGGGACCAACTTGATCAAAGGCACAGAAAACAAGTCCTATGAGGAGTGGCTTTGGTAGCAGGGGATGTTTAGCTTGGAGAAGAGAAGGTGAAGAGGGGACATGAGGACCATGTTTCCATAGTTGAAAAGATGACCCATTGAGGAAGGGAAAAACTTGTTTTCTGCTGCTCCAGAGGCTCAGACACAATGGAGCCATGGATTAAAATAGTAGGAAAAGCGATTCCACCTAAATATTAGGAAGAACTTCCTGATGGTCCGGGTTGATGGCAGGGGAATCCATTGCTGCTTTGGAGTTCTGCAGAGTCTCCTCTGGAGATCCTGCATTCCTACATAGTAGGGAGTTGGATTGGAAGGCCATTGGGATCTCTTCCAGCTCTAGGACTCTATTCTATGGATATTTGGATACAAAAACCAAAAGGCTATCTGTTGGGAGGGCTTGGATAGTTTTCCTTTATCTCTCAGAACTTGATTGGACTGGACGGGCTTTGGTGCCTCTTCCAACTCTTCCTTCTTTGGAAGCTTTTAAACAGAGGTTGGATAGCCGTTCGCCTAACATCGACAAGGCACAGAGCTCTCTCCATTGTGGCGCCATCTCTTTGGAATACCTTGCCAACTGAAGTTCGTGCCCTGCGAGACCTATCGGCCTTTCGCAGGACTTGTAAGACTCATTGGTTTTGGTTGAAATTCGAACTTGCATTTTAGCCAGGTACTAATTAATGTTAAGTTGCTTTTATGGTGTTTCTATACTGTATTTTGTTGTGAGCTGCTCTGAGCCCTCGGGGAGGGGTGGCATACAAGATCGAATAATAAATAAATACAAATCTGTCCAGGATGTTTTGATTGTGTTTTTGTTGCATAGAAGGGGTTGGACTAGATCAGGGCTGCCCACGAAGTCGATTGCGATTGACCAGCCGATTGCGGGTCCAAAGGAGGTCGATCGCAGCCGGATGGGGCACTTCTACCCTGTGCGGTGCACCGGCCAATGGTTGCTTCTGGACTAGAGAGAAGCAGAACGCTCCTCCCTGCCTCTCTCTTGCCAGCAGCGGAGGCACCACGATTGCTTCTGGACGGGAGAGAGGCAGGGCGGAGCGTGAGGCGGGGCCTCCGGAGGCCCCGCCTTACGCTCTGCCCTGCTTCTCTCTCATCCGGAAGCAACCTGCAGCCTCTGCTGCCGGTGAGAGAGAGGCAGGGTGGAGAGCAAGGCGGGGCCTCCGGAGACCCCTCCTTCTACTCCGCCGTGCTTCTCTTTTGTCCGGAAGCGACCTGCAGCCTCTGCTGCGGTGAGAGAGAGAGGCAGGGAGGAGCGCAAGGCAGGGCCTCCGGAGGCCCCGCCTCGCACTTCGCCCTGCCTCTTTCTTGTCCGGAAGCAACCGTGGTGTCTCCGCTGCCGGCAAGAGAGAGGCAGGGCAGAGTGCCCTGCCTCTCTCTCATCCGGAAGCAACTGTCGACGGTGCACCGCACGGAAGGTGCGCCACGCAGAAGGTAGATCTTTTTGACTTGGTTGTTTTATAAGTAGCTTGCATGCTGATAAAAGTGTGGGCACCCCTGGACTAGATGGCCCATGTGGGCTCTTCCAACTCTATTATTCTATGATTCTACAATTCTCTGATTCTCCTCTGCAAACGTAAGGCAGGCTCGGGTTCCGCCCGGTCCCTCCTGGGCTTTGAAGTGAGGCCTTCTGATGAGATCTGCAGGCCTTTTCCTCCTTCCATCAGGGGCAGGCCTGACAGCCAGGAAATGACATTCCCAGTCGTAGCATCTCGGCTTTCAAGAAGGAGAGGGTTATCTGCCTTGGAAGAAGAGGAAGAAGGGATTGCGAGGGGAAATTGAGTTAATCCAGCAGAGAGGAAAGGAGCCCAAACGATCATTGCAAACAGGATAGACTCACCTGGCAAAGGAACCACAGAGTTCCTGGAGAACGATGGGAAAGCTGGGAGCCAAACAGATGGTCTTGAGCTCAGGATCAGAGGGTTTAATTTTGTGGTGGAAGGGGGAGATTTCCATCGAATGAATAGGAAGGGTTCTGCTGATCTTTCAACAAAACCAGACTTTTCAGGCTCAAAAGAGGAGAATGCCTCATGACCCCAGAAGAGGCATCTCCCCAGAGGAAGCCTTGGTCAGACCAGCCATGGTCCTGTGATCTTTGGACACATCCAAGGCTTGGATCCCAATGGAGATCAAGAACAGTGAGAAGTCAAACAGAGGCACACCGCAAAAGACAAACAGCAGCTTAAGTAGCAATCTTTCTTTCCGCAGCACAGCATCTGGAGGCTCCCATTACATAATAGGAGCTTCCCAGTGCCAAAACCAAGACTGCACTCTCCATAAGAACGGTGTGTGCAGGACAAGTGGAAAACTCTAAGGTCTCAGGCAGCGATTCAGCACAAACCCTGGAGCCAGCGCCCTGTCGTGAGAGGAAGGAAAGGTATCCTGGGCCACAAATCTTCTAAATCCACAAGAAAAACTAGAAAGTAATGCCTGAAAAACCAGCCAGGTTCTTTGAACATAGTCAGCTGATAGCATTTGGAAATGGTGCCCAAAGTCTGTTCAGGTGGTGTCATAAAGCAGTGTTTCCCAACCAGTGTGCCATGGCACACTAGTGTGCCGTGAGCGATCATCAGGTGTGCCGTGGGAGATTGGAACCTCCAATACCCTTTCTTCCCCCTCCTGCCGAACACTTTTTCTTCTCCACTCGGGCTCCCTTCTTCCCAGCCTCACTCTGCTCGTTTTGCCTCGCTTTGCTCTGGGGCGAGTCTGCGCAGTAGCGCCCGCACGGGTCACGTCTTCCTCCCTCCCCCCTCCCCTCCTGAACATGCTCACGCTGCCCCCTCGGATCAAAATGGCGGCAGAAATGGTAGTGTAGAAGAAAAAGTAAGTGTTCGGCAGGAGGGGGAACAAAGAGTGCGAAGGGGGAGAAAGAGGTCTCTGTCGAAAGCTGGCATGGGCAAACTTGGACCTTCCAGGTGTTTTGGACTCCAACTCCCACCATTCCTAGCAGCCTCAAGCCCTTTTCCTCCCCCCCCCTCAGCCATTTAAGCAGGAAAGGGCCTCAGGCTGTTAGGAATGGTGGGAGTTGGAGTCCAAAGCACCCAGAGGGCCGAAGTTTTCCCATGCCTGTTTTAGTGACCTTAAAGTGGTGAGCCTCCTTCCAACATTGTGATTCTGGATAGAAAACAAACAACAACATAACATAACATTGTTTGAGTCCACAGTGCTCTCTGGGTGTAGGTGAACTACAACTTCCAAACTCAAGGTCAATTCCCAAGCAAACCCTTTCAGTTCTTTCTGTTGGTAATGAGAGTTCAATGTGCCAAGTTTGGTTCAATTCCATTGTTGCAAGAGTTCAGGATGCTCTTTGATTGTAGGGGAACTATACATCCCAGCAACTACAACTCCCAAATGTCAAAATCTATTTTCCCCAAACTCCATCTGTGTTCATATTTGGGCATATTGAGTATTCATGCCAAGTTTGGACCTGATCCAACATTTGAGTTTGAGTCCACAGGGCTATCTGGATATAGGTGAACTACAACTCCAAAACTCAAGGTCAATGCCCACCAAACTCTTATTTTCTCTTGGTTATGGTAGTTCTGAGTGGGAAGTTTGATTTCATTCCATCATTGGTAGAGTTCAGAATGCTATTTGATTGCGGGTGAACTATAACTCCCAGCAACTACAACTCCCAAATGACATTTTGTGTCATTTTGGTTGGTGGTGTGCCCCAGGATTTTGTAAATGTAAAAAATGTGCTGCGGATCAAAAAAGGTAGAAAAACACGGTCATAAAGCACTTCTGCAGAGACTTTAGGACTGTGGCACGCAATTGTGGGTGTGCTGGGGTTAGGGTTAAACTACTTCGCTTCTCTATGGCCAAACTGCTTTTTATTCCGCTTCTGACAAGCATCCCAAGAGGACCTCCCTCTTTTGCCCCCTCTGCTCCCTTAAGAAAGCCTTCAAGGAACTCCACAGCTTTGCAGGTAATTCCAGGCACTGGTGGGGATTTCCATTCTTAAGGAAGCACTTCCTTTCTGTTTCGAGAGGCCATTTTGCAAATCTTCCAGCTTGTGCATTGCTAATCAAGGTTTTTGAATCAAAGGTATACTTCTCCCTTGCAAAGTACATAAAATAGGGGAAAGCTTCTAATTGCAATACATGTCTTCTTTTTTCTTTTACTATTTTAAGTGTTTGTAGAAATAGTGCTTTTTAACTTGGAAAAGGCAGAAATAATTAACTGCCAAGTCCCAGTTGAACTTTCTCGTCACATATTATAAAGGCTTCAACATTTACTCTATTTCAGTGCTGTCCAACTGGCGGCCCGGGGCCCGTATACGGCCCCCAGCCCCTACCCTGCGGCCCCCTAAGCTTTTTAATAAAAATAAAAATAAAAATAAATTAAATAATAATATTTTTTAAAATTACCCACTTCCGGGTTCCGGAGCAAGTATCGCGAGACTACGGAAGCCACACGGGATTTCGCTCTCAACGCGAGATCACGCCTGCGTTAAGAGCGAAATCCCGTGTGGCTTCCGTAGTCTCGCGATACTCCTGTTGCCCAAATCTCGGCTACTTAATCCCTGCGGCCCACGCAGACGCGATTTGGACCTTCTCGGCTGCTGCCTCGGTCGGTTGTCGCCTCTGCTCGTGGTCCGGCTACTCCTGGATCCTGCACGTTTGGGAAGGTAGGCTAACCTTTATGTTATTACTATGTAATTGTGTATGGATGCCCCTTATGTATTCCCTCCCTGCATTTTCCCTTAGTAAAAGATTATATTTGATTGTATGGATGCCTCTTATGAATTGTAAGTAAATTGGAGCCGGGGGAGGAGCGGGGGCGGAGCCAGGGGAGGGGTGGAGCCGGGGGAGGGGCGGAGCCGGGGGCAGGGGCAGACCCTTCGACCCCCCAGGTCATCAGTGACCGGAATTCAGGCCCCTGGGCCGGTAGAAGTTGGACAGCCCTGCTCTATTTAAACCACAGATACAATGGGACTATTTCTCCTAACCCTTCCTCATCCTTCTCTGCTGATTTACCTTTCCTTGGGAAGGAGATATACAGTGTTCCCTCACTACTTCGCGGTTCGCTTATTGCGGTCTCACTGTTTCGCAGATTTCAAAAAAATATTAATTTAAAATTAATATAATGTATTGAATTAATAAAAAAATGTAATACGAGCTAAACTGTTAATTCATCTTTTAGGAGGAGGGGGTCCTAACAAATGCAATAGGAAGGATGGGTATCCAGCCATGCTCCCATCTCAAGCAAGATGTATTTGCAAAGCCAGAGTCTGTTTTCAAAGCCCTGCGCGATAATGCCCTAAATGTTGCCAGCTTGGCTGGGGCTATCTATCTTCCCTGCCTTGTCCAAGATCATGTGTAGACCGGCTGAGCGCTAGCAGTTCTGGGCTTTGGCCGTCCAGCTGGCAACTGCAAGAGGACCCAAATTGCTCTGGACACCAGCCATTGCTAGGTCTCCTATGGCTCTGAGCAAAGATAATCAAGGGTTTAAAACGGAGCTATTTTGAGAACTTTGTACTGATATCATTAAGGGTCTAAGGAAAGTCATGTGAGCCAGGCTGCTGATATCATGCTTACTTGCTGGCCAAGCAGTACTAATGGTGAGCCATCTCACTAGATGGTGAGCCCTGAAGAGGCCCTTAAGAGGCCTCCCAAAAAGCATGCAAGGGACGTTCATGCAAGCTGGTGCCCCTAACAAGGGCAGAGTGAAGCCATCACTATATGAATCTGCAGTTTTGAATTTTTGATGATATATTGCTTGGATGTATTGGTTGGATATGTTCCTTTAAACCAGTGGTTCTTACTCTGTGGGCAGTGATGACAAAAATCTGGTCCGCGAGCCTCCTTCCTCTTTATATTATTATTATTATTATTATTATTATTATTATTATTTCCACTCATCTCCAGATGCCTGCCATTCCATCCCTTTTGCTGACCATGGCATATGTTCTATATCAGAAACTATTGCTGATGTGATCAATTTTCTGAATCAGCACTCCAAACCCGATCTAAGATTGACCAAAAACCAATTTGTAACCCTTTTGGTACTAATGTTGGAGAGTGATCCCTGGTTAAAGTGGTCCCTGCTCAAGTGATCTCTGGTCAAACAAAGGTTGGGAGCCACTGCTTTAAACTGATGTTTTAACAGGTTTATATGTTACTAGCCGTCCCCTGCCACGCGTTGCTGTGGCCCAGTCTGTGTATATATGTTTTGTGTATGTATATATGTGTATATGTATATATATATATGTGTGCTTGCGTATATATATGTGGGTTTGTGCAGGCATTGTAATATTTTTTTAATTTTTGGCTTTTGAGTCTCTTTCACTGTGTTTTTCAGTGTTTTAATGAGTGATGGTCACTCGTTGGCCTTATAGGTGTATTGTGTCCAAATTTGGTGTCGATTCGTCAAGTGATGTGTATATATATATATCTATATATATATAAAAGAGAGCTGTCATCCTAAGTAGCCTATAGACAGCAAAACCACACAAGGCAGACACACCAAATCAGCCACATACACACAAAACCCCACGAGGTATGTTTACCACCCAATTTTTTTTAAAAAAAATTAAACAACACGACCAAAAATACAAAAAACAATTGGACTACAACTCCCATGATTCCCCACACTACCCCCATCTGGCAGTTTAGAGTGTTGGAATGTTGGTGGTGCTGGCCAATTAGAGGCATTATGCAAATACTCCCTCAGTTAGAATGTACAGGCTGGGAGCCACCTCGCTCTGGCAGTTTAGAGTGTCGGAATGTTGGTGGTGCTGGCCAATCAGAGGCATTATGCAAATAATCCCACAGTGGCAACCAAGGCTGATGAAGACCTAAAAGGAGGAAGAAGTCCCGCTGTCTTCGGTGAAGCTGGGGCCTCACTTGATGTGGCGGCCCGGCTTCCGGAAGCCTCCACAGCTCCAATACAGGCCACGGAGGCCTCCGGAAGCCGGGCCGCCACACCAAGCGAGGGCACGGCTTTGCCGAAGACAGCGGGCCTTCCTCCTCCTTTTAGCTCTTTATCAGCCAGCGCCACCGCCACCTATTCCCCTGCGACGGTGCTGGCTGATGAAGAGCTAAAAGGAGAAAGAAGGCCTGCTGTCTTCGGCGAAGCCGTGGCCTCTGGAGGCCTTTGCTGCAGCAAACGAGGACAGCGCCCCTCCCACCTCCTCCCGGCTTCCTCCTTAAGCACCCCCCCCCCAAAGGAACAAAAGAAGGAAGGAAGGAAAGACACAAGGAAGGAAGAAGACAATAAGAAAAAAAAGGAAACAGGGAAGGAAGGAAGGACGGATGGAAAGAAAGAAGGAAGGAAAGAGGTCACGCAGGAAGGAAGAACAGAAAACAGACAGGTAATAAAAGGCAATACAAGTGGTAGAAGCTGGTGAAGGGACTAGCAAAAGGAAGGAAAAAGGGTAGGGAGGGAATGGAGGGAGGGAGACAAGGGGAGCAAGAACTGATACAGAAGGGGGAGGGATGGCAGGAAGGAGGGAAAGGAAAGAAGGAAGGGAGGGAGAAGAGGCAGGAGGACAGAGAGAAGAGAAAAGCTGAGGGATGAGGGGGAGAGGGAAGAAAGGAAGTATAAAAGGCAAGAAGGGATGTTACTGTTGGTCTTTGCCACATGCACACACGTATGTACATACAGACATGCACACATACACACATATATACATGCACTGAAATATACACATGCACACATACATACACACATCTGTACTTACACACATCTACACATATACACGCATATACTGTACATATACACATATACATAAGTACACACACATATACACACATATGTACACATAGACACAAATCCATATATATACATACATACATACACACACACACACACAACACACATATATATAGACTGGGACACAGGAAAGAGAAAAAGCCACAGCAGCGCATGGCCAGGTTCAGCTAGTGTGTATATATATATCTCCTTTGGACAGACATCAAGGCCACTTGCAGCAGTAGTCTGTTGACAGAGGTCTCCTCCAGCCTACTTTGGCCAAACCAATGCCCTGTTTCCTGGGGATGATGGGGTTTGCAGTCCAGCTCCTCCATGCCAGGGAACTAAAACAGAGTCAAGGAGAGACACCTGGGATCTCAAGTTTGCAATCCCAGCCCAGAACCTTCTTCCTTGGATGACCCAAGGACTTCTAGGCCGGCTCTTCACCAGGCAAGGCATGGGAGCCAGCCGTCTCCAACCTCAACCGATCATGCCAAGTGTTTCCTTCTGCTTATGTTTGGAGCTTTGTTATTTGCAGGGCTTGCTGGGGTTGAGCGCCAGACCAAAATGATCTTTCCTTTTTAAAAAGGGAGAACAGGAGCATTTGGCTCCCATCGAAACCACCCATCCATCCAACATCCATAAAACCTCTAATGACGGCTATAGAGTTTTTGTTCCTGGCTCTTCCCAAAGCAATAAAATCATGTATTGAAATGGGATCTATGCCCCTCTCTTGGCTCTCCGAAATCCTTCCTAAACAGAGCTGCTTTGGGTCTCAATGAAAGAGAGGAAAGTGGGGCATTATTCATATGAGTATTATACAGTAGGCCTGTGCAATCCATGAAAAAAATTTCAATACTCATTACGAAATTAGGGAGACAGTGGCGAGTCATTTCTAAAGTGTTTCGAATATATATTTATGGGTCCATATCATTACTATATCAATATGAGGGGCGTTCACGAAAGATTTCCCTTGACCCAATTCCTGTGGACTGAGAGCAATGAAACTTGGCCTAGTTCTGAGTCCTTCTCTCCATCGGTGCCCCCATCTAGGGACATACCCTTCTCCCATCGTTTGAAGCAACTGTAAACATCTCGCTTGTAGAAGTCAACAGGTTGCTCCAAAAGCCAGAAATCAGTATCTCATCACCTGAAAAATGCTTGCCCTTCCAAAATAACTTTATTGTTGGAAATAAGTGGATAAGGGGTATGCGGTAGAATTTCAAAGCCCCGGGAGCATGCTTCTTCCATTTGGGCAACAGGTGAGTGGTGAAGTGGTGCATTCCCTTGCAGAAGGCGGGCACCTTTGGTGAGCATGCCACATTGTCTCTTGGTTTGGATGGCCTCCTGCAATTTCCATAGCAGTGAAGCCTAGCCTGCCCCAGTGATCATGGGACCCTTTGCTAAGAACCCCATCCATAGTACTCTGTGCTGGTCCCAAAATACTGTGAGCATGACCTTGCTTGCCGAGAGTTGGGCGCCTGCCTTCCTTGGAAGTGGTGAGTCATGAGGCTTCCGTTGCATCGACTGGACTTGAGTCTCAGGATCAGAGGGATGGACCCAGCTTTCACCCTGTGTGATCAGTCTGTTGAAAAAGTCCTCCTGGTTTCCATAGCACATCATTGTCAAGAGAGACTGAAAACATTTGACTTGTTCCTGCTTCTGGAAAGGTGTGAGTGGCCGGGGGACACAGCAAGTGGATACCTGATACATGTGAAGGTGGTCTGGGATGATATTTTCCACAGACCCCACACTCATCTTGATATTTTGGACTAGCTGATGAATGGTTACGCAGCGACCTCCACTAGTTGGGTGGTGTGTTCATCAATAGCAGAGTGGGGTTGCCCTGGAATTGGAGTTGTTTCCACCAAAGCCAGATCTTGACTTCGTCATATGATGGGGAGTCATCAACATTAATCTCTTTCAACTCATCGAATGTCTCCTTTGGTGTGCAGCCTTTCAAGGAAAGGAACATGAGGACTGCTCAGTCTTCCACTGGGTCCATTCTCAAACCTCACACCACTTCAGCACCTGTCACATCAAGACCATTATCAGTTCTGGGTTGTCAATTGGCACATAACCTATAGAGACGTATATCATTACACATAGTCAGTTTCAGCATCCTGTGATAAATATAAGTGGGTCTGGGGAAATCTTTAATTAACACCCCTCATATAATGAATTTTTGTTACCTCTTTGTTAAGACATTGTGCCAATGGGGAAATTTCAGGGGCTCCTTTCTACCTCGTTCTTAAAGCTATCAGAATGAAACTTTCTACAATTGTAGAACACGTTTACCACTGATAACCCACCAAGTTTCCATAACGTTTCATTCATCCACTGAATTGCCTTCAAGGTGCTGGTTTTGACCTTTAAGGCCTTGCACGGCCTAGGGCCTGCGTACCTGAGGGACCGCCTTACCCCGTACTCTCCCCCAAGATCACTGCGCTCAGACGAACAAAATCTGTTGTCAGTTCCATCAGTCCGCTCCTGCCACTTATCGACGACTAGACAAAGGACTTTTTCCGTGGCGGCACCGGTGCTCTGGAACGCCCTCCCTGATAGTACCCAAGCTATCTCGGACCTGGCCCGTCCGGAGGGCCTGCAAGACGACCCTCTTCGGCCTAGCTTTTGGCTAGGCTCACCGGATCAAGAACTATGCCATATGTCCTCTCTTCCCGTATATGACGATATAATCTGTTTTAATGTGGTTTTATGTTTTTATGTGTATAAATTGTAGGGTTACATGTCGACTTGTTAGTGACATGCCACCTGCGTATTTTTTATTGTTATCCGCCCCGAGCCTGCTGGGAGGAGCGGAATACAAAAGTGAACAATAAATAAATAAATAAATAAATAAATAAATAAATAAATAAATAAATAAATAAATTTTGGGGGGAAATTTAAACAACATTTAAGAAGAACTATGAGAGCTATCTTGTTGATTTTGCCTACAGTGACACAAGATAACCAGGGCATTATTCCACCCAAGTTCCATAAATATTCGCTCATCTACTGACACGGGGGTCATTGCCTTCCCAAGCTACATTCCCCAGAATTCTCTGCTTCCTTCCCAGCTCACTTGCCCTCCCAATGGCAACAGGCAGCCTTAATTTAAAGAGGAATGGCCTCTTTGGCTTCACACCACTGGTACAGTCTGCTGCTTATGCTGAAAATGACAATCACTTTGAGAGACTGATGAGGTTTATTGAAGTGCAATGAAAAGTCAGAAGCGAGTGTTTGATTCTTAAGGGTTTTTTTTGCAAGAGCACCTTTCTCATTTCTTATTATTGCCTCATATGTACAGATCTTATGAAATAATACGACATACGAAGCACTAATAATTTATTTGCACAGCCCTATTATACAGCTGTAGCTGAGCCTTGTTTTATCAGGGCATTTGGAGCCCATCCAGACAATACCTATATCCCAGGAGCTTCCACAGCAAACAGGAGGGTGGTCAGGTGCCATTCCCTGTAAACGTGGAAGCAATAGCTTAAAAAGGTGCGGGAATATCATGGTTTTGAGCTGAATATGCAGATCTTCACATGTCTGCATGTCCCTGTAATCAGAAATCACGGGACTTTTTAAAATCTGGGTTTGTTCCCAGGTTAAAAAGGTTCGTTTGTGATGGGTCGGTTGTAGGGGTGGATATCTCCGTCCATAATACTTTGATTTCCATTAATTTTTCATATTTAAAATTATTTTGACCCTATATTGACCCTCGGCGTCCAACCCGGAAGTGACGTTTCAAAACCAAAGCCGGAATCGCCATTTCCGTAAAGGGCACGTTATTAGGTCGTTATTTCCACCCTTTCTTATCTTTAACCCGCAATGCTTCTGAGCTGGGGGGAAAGAGTGCAGGGCATCCCTTCACCTCCTCCTTCCCTGCTGAGAACTAATGCGCGATAGCAGCATCAGCGTTCTGCTCACCCCCACCCCTCCTTGCCAGCTGGGGGGGTTGCACGGGGGTTGATTTCCAGCTGATGTAACGAATAATAACGAATTTCGTTATTAATTACGTTTCAATTTTGAAATTGTTACAAAAATTTTTGGAACACTTTCTATTTAGAAACAACAGCGGCAAATCCCCGCCACATGAATTTAGAAACAAAAATGTTGTAGGTCAACCACCCCTAGTCAGTTGATAAAAAGAAGTTGGCACTTGAATAGAAGGCAAAAATTTTGTTTGTGTGCCAGAAACTTCATGAAACATGCAGAGGGCACATTTTTTCTGGCCAGGACAAAGTTGTGCCCCCCCCCCCCCAAGTCAACATTGTACATCTTTTCTCAAGAAGAGTAATCAAGAACACCCATGTATAACCCAGGAACAGCACCCTGTTGTTTGATGCCACAAGTACACAACCAGATCTGTCTGAACAGACGGCCAGACAGGCAACCAGGCTCTAAAAAGTGTCAGTAATGAACAAGTTATGTTCCTGTCTTGAAAATGTGTGTTCCTGTTTGATTGTGCAGTGTTGACTTGGACAGAAGTGGTCCTGCCACATAAACTTTGTTTTTGTGGCAGTGTGACACCCCCACTGGGCTGGTTTTATATCTCTGTTTTGCATTTTGTTGCCCCTCACCTGCAAGGCCTTTGTTCTATTGTTGTGGCCATGTGGACTGTGATGGGAGGAGTCGTGCTTGGCCCCAAACCTGGCAGCACCACCCTGAACTCCTCCCCCCTTCCTGAGTTTACCTGGGAGGCTGGACTTCATTTCTGCCTCCATTCCAAGCACAGCACATGGACGAAGCAGGCGGAAATCTAAAGCTCGCTTAGTCAACGCATCTTTGTCCACGTATAGCTTTCCACCAATGCTCTCAAGCCAGGATTGCAGTGAAAGGAAGGCCAGCCCTTCACCCAAAGACTGTAATCTCTGAGGACCTCAGAACTTCGTGTGTCAGAGGACCATTTGGAGCAACAAAGGAACCCTGGGATCAAAAGAAAGGAACCTTCACTCTGCATAAGGCAAGTGGGTGTTATCCCTTTGTTTAAAGGACTTTTCTAGTAACAAACCTCCAGCTTTTTGGACCATCAGTTTTACTGATGGTAAGCAAATAACCCTTGTTTGAGTTCACTTATTATTGCTTATTATTTATTTATTTATTATTTATTATTCCATCTTGTATTCCGCTCCTCCCTGCAGGCTCGGGGTGGATAACAGCATATAAAATAGGCTGGCATGTGACATCCATGCAGCCATACAATAAAATACAGACATAAAACGCAACATCACATCCCGAGACATAAAATAAAATACAATGGCATTCCCTGGGCCAGGGTACCGATTACAGGAGAAATTACGCTGGGTTTGTTTGCCTAATCAAAGGCTAGTCTAAAAAGGGCGGTCTTGCAAGCCCTACGAAATGGGATGAGCTCTGTAATGGCTCGGGCGTCGTCCGGGAGGGAGTTCCAGAGCGCCGGAGCTGCCACAGAGAAGGCTCTTTGCCTGGTTGTTGACAAGTGACAGGCGCGGACCAATGGTACCAGGAGCAAGTTCAACTCCTCCGAACGTAGTGATCTCGGGGGAATGTACGGGGCAAGGCGGTCCCTCAGGTACGCAGGCCCTAGGCCGTGCAAGGCCTTAAAGGTTAAAACCATCACCTTGAAGGCAATTCGGTACTCGATGGGTAGCCAGTGCAACTGCCGGAGGATGGGCGTAATGTGCTCCCTTACTGACGTTCCCGCCAGCAAGCGAGCAGTGGCATTTTGCACCAGCTTGAGTTTCCGAATTGTCGACAAGGGAAGGCCAATGTAGAGGGCGTTACAGTAGTCCAGTCTCGAGATGACCGTCGCTTGGATCACCGTGGCCAGGTTGCCCCTGGAAAGGTAGGGTGCCAGTCGCCTAGCCTGTCGTAGGTGAAAAAATGACGCCCTGCTGGCCGCGGAGACCTGGGTCTCCATGGTCAGCAGGAGGTCCAGTTGGACACCTAAGCTCTTAACAACAGGTGACAGGTTAAGCCGTTCACCATCTAGGGAAGGCAACCGGCACTCATCCAGTCCAGGCCGACCGGACCATAAGATCTCCGTCTTCGATGGATTCACCTTCAGCCGGCTGGCCCGCAGCCAACCAGTCATGGCCTCCAGGCACTGGTGGAAACAATCAGGTACGGAGTCCGGCCTGCCGTCCATTCTCAGCAGAAGCTGGGTGTCATCAGCGTACTGATAACACTCCAGACCAAAGTCGCGGGCCAGCTGGGCCAGGGAGCGCATATAAACGTTGAATAATAAGGGGGAGAGGATGGCCCCCTTGGGGACCCCACAGTCAAGTGGGAGTCTCCCGGAGACCTCCCCACCCCCCTCCACATGTTGTCCCCAGTCTCGGAGGAAGGAGGCCACCCATTTAAGGACGGTCCCCCCAACCCCGGAGCAGGCTAAACGGTGGGTCAACAATGCGTGGTCTACCGTGTCAAACGCTGCTGTCAGATCTAACAAGACGAGCAGGGCTGATCCACCCTGGTCCAGCTGGTGGCGAAGTTGGTCTGTAATGGCGACAAGCACGGTCTCCGTCCCGTGCCCAATACGGAAGCCGGACTGGAAGGGATCAAATCCAGCTGTGTCTTCTAAGAACCGCTGCAGCTGATCCGCTGCTGCCCTCTCAATTACCTTGCCTAAAAAAGGCAAGTTGGAAACTGGCCAGTAATTGGAGGGAGCCGAAGGATCTAAATTCGGCTTCTTCAGCAGCGGTCTTACCATAGACTCCAGGTTTTCTTTTTATGGGAAAGCTAGAACGCTACCCCCAGGGGCCATAAAAGCTTCTCAATTTCTTAAAGCCTCTTTTTAGGCCCTGGGTGGGATGCCACAGGCAGATACTTCATGAAATGTCTGGAGGGGAACAGTTTCTCTGGCCAGGACAATGAACAGAACTTTTGCAATGATGCGCTGCAGTGATTCTCCACATATCCGCAGCTTGAGGGTTTTTTTTTAAGCCAAAGTTTCCTCCAGAAGTCCTGAGGCAGCAATCTTGGGAGCCTCTAAATCTCACAACAAAATCATCAAGTCTGGATAATGGAGGCAGAAATCCCGGAACCAACAGGTCTGTATGTGGACCTCTTCTGGACTCCCAGGATCTTTCCCCCTGTTTGAAACCTGTGATTTAGTGCTGTCTGGAAGCACCCTCGGAGAGCCTTGTTTTAGCAGTTAAAATTGAGTGAGAAAAGAAACAGGCCTAACATGTTTCTTATTCTCTTATTATCCTTTTCAGAACAGAGAGATAATAACAATAGCTTTCACGCACTTCTTTTACACTGCTTTGCAGTGGCTCCAGTCCTTCCTGGAGGTCGGTCCCAGAAGGTGTTATTGGGTAATACCTGTTCGGCTCCACAACTGTTGTCTTATGGAGTCCCTCAGGGTTCAGTAATGTTATTTAACATCTACACAATGTTATTTAACATCTACATGAAGCCGCTGGGGGAGATCATCCGGAGTTACAGGGTACGGTGTTATCTGTATGCAGATGACGTCTAGCTCTGTCACTCCTTCCCACCTATCACTAAGGAGGCTGTTCAGACCTTGAACTGGTGTTTAGCTGCTGTGTCGGCCTGGATGAGGGCTAACAAATTGAAACTGAATCCTGACAAGACAGAGGTCCTCCTGGTCAGTTGAAAGGCCAAACAAGGCATAGGGTTACAGCCTATGTTGGATGGGGTTACATTCCCCCTGAAGGCGCAGGTTCACAGCTTGGGAGTGATCTTGGATTCATCGCTGAGCCTGGAACCCCAGGTCTTGGCGGTGGCCGGGAGTGCTTTTGCAGACCACCGGGAAGTGGCGCAGCTGGCTAAGTGTCAGCTGCATAAGATCTCTCTGACCTGTAGGTCATGAGGTCGAGGCCTGCCCGGGTCGAGGTGGGTACTCGACCTTAAATGTAGCCTGCTGTCGACCTTTGCAGCCCAAAATACAGTTCATTTGTCAAGTAGGAGATAAAGGTACCACATTAAAGTGGGGAAATTTTGACTGATTTATGAAGCCATAAGAATTCCAGGAATTGCTGAGGATTGCGGAAAGAACAACAAGGGACGCTGGAAAACGCTGAGAGAGATGAGGAGTGCATCAGCTCCACCTAGTGGCCAGAAGTATGCCAAAGGTTTGCCTGTCCGTTCATCTATGTTCGTCAATATATGTCTAAATATGTCTATATATGTTGAACTGCAGGGATTGTCTGCAAGTATATGTACTGCAATCCGCTCTGAGTCCCCTTCGGGGTGTGAAGAGCGGAATATAAATGAAGTAAATCAATAATAATAATAATAATAATAATAATAAGAGTTAAAGCTTGTGCGCCAGCTGTACGGACTTTGGGAACTCTGATCTAGCTATGGTCGTCCACGCTCTGGTTACATCCCGAATAGATTATTGCAACGCACTCTACATGGGGCTGCCTTTGAAGACAGTTCATAAACTCCAATTAGTCCAACAGATGGCAGCCAGGTTACTAACTGGGGCAACATACAGGAAATACCACCCCCTTTGTCATGACAGCTCCACTGGCTGCCAGTCCATCTCCGAGCCAAATTCAAAGTGCTGCTTTTGACCTATAAAGCTCTATATGGTTCTGGCCCAGCTCACTTGTCCGAATGCACCTGCCTCTACTTCCCACCTCATAACCTAAGATCATCCGGGAAGGCCTGCTCTCGCTTCCATCAACATCGCAAATGCGTCTGGTGGGGACGAGGGACAGGGCCTTCTCGGCCGTGGCCCCCCACCTATGGAACACACTCCCAATTGAGATAAGGTCAACCCCATCCCTCTTGGCCTTCAGAAAAAAACTAAAATTATGGTTCTGGGACCGGACTTAAGGAGCACTGGACTGGACTGGAATGATGTTACGGTTGATCATGTTGTGATATTGTTTTATGGTTATATGTATTACTGTTTTAATGATTGCTGTTGTATTTGATTGTGATTTTATTATTGTAAGTGTTATGTAGCGACATTGCATCGCCACTCTACGTAAGCCGTCCTGAGTCCCCCTTCGGGGGTAGAGAAGAGACGGGATAGAAAGGCCAGAAATAAAATAATAATAATAAAAATGAGTCTTGGGCTGTAGACGTTTTCCTTTAAATCCCTTCTGCTGACTTTTGCTTTCCAGTGTAATTCACATTTATTTTGCATTCAGCAACAAGGCTCTTGTATGCAATCATAAAAACAAACCAATATCATATCCAAAAATAATTCAGATGAAATAGGTTTATTGGTAATGAAAACATACAAAATAGTTTTGAGATTATAGCTTTCTTCAAGATAGGTTGGAAATCTCTCTCGTTAATACGGTTAACTTGGTATTCTTGCCCACTCGACGGGACGTAGAATAGTCGGCTTCTGCTCATAAAAGCGTCTCTTTTCTTTGGATGGAACAACATCTTTAATATGAGAAATAAGAGGGTCAAGACAGTGTGTTGTTGAGTATAAGTACACAGAGAAGTCCAGGAAAAGAATGACATAAATCTTCCATCTTCTACAAACATATGGCACTGTCTTTGTTGGGCATGCTATTGTTTCACCCTCTGATGCACGGTATTCAGTCTGCACTTAATTATAAGAGTCGTAAAGTCATAGAGGGAAATAGAACTGAAATAAGCACACCATATAAGAGAAAAAGCCTTATACAATATACCTGGCAGTCAACTTGAATGCAGCATTTTTCCTGGAGATCAATATTAGTGTTATATGATTTCAGTTCTGCAAGAATCTTGAGTTCGGAGGCCCCGCGTGCCAAGCTCCAAAGGGCCAAATAAGACACAGATGGGATGAAGGCAAAGAATAAAGGGTTTCTTCTCCTTGGCCAAAGTGGATGTCAGCAGAGTCTGTGCTCCAAAGTATTTATAGTACTTTGACATCTATTCAAAACAAAAGGACTGACGCTCCAGCCACTGATTGGTCCAGACCAGGGCCAGCTAGGATCCAATTGGAGCCGGAGTGCTGTCCATCACCACGGCTGATTTGTTTACTAAAGTTCACTTGGAAGTTGCCTTAAAATGGGGGAAAGGTCACCATGGGCCAGGGGTGGCCAACCCACGGCCCGCAGCCCGGATGCGGCCCTCTGGCCGATGCTATCCGGCCCTTGGCTCCCTCAAGGCTTTGTCCTGAAGAGAGGGAGGCGCACTCCCATTGGGGCGGCTCCAAACGTGAAGAAGCAGGCAGGCAGGCAAGTGGAGGGGAAGGGACGGGAGGGGGAAGAAGGGGAGGCGGCCAGGAGCAAGAGCATGCCTTCGCCCTCCTCCTCCTCCCTTCACTTCCTCCTCGTGCGCTCCCCCCCTCCCTTTGCCTCTGCACTCTTTCCCTTCTTCTGTTTCCTGTTTCCTTCCCTCCCTCTCTCTTTGCCTCTTTCATTCCTTCCTCCTTCCATCACCTGAACGGAAGAGGGAAGGAGCGGGAGTGCAGCGATGGAGAGGGGGCGGGGCCTTTTCTGCCTCTTTGGGCAAATTGAGGATTTGTGCCAAGTTTGGTCCTGATCCATCATTTTTGAGTCCACAGTGCTCTCTGGATGTAGGAGAACTACAACTCCCACACTCAAGGTAAATGCCCAGTAAACCCTTTTAGTACTTTCTGTTGGTCTCATGAGAGTTCAGTGTGCCAAGTTTGGTTCCAGATGGCTGAATGGCCATCTGTGAGGAATGCTTTGTGTTTTTCCCTTATGGCAGAAGGAGGTTGGACTCGATGGCCCTTGGAGGTCTCCTCCTACTCTAGGAACCTGTTGTTGTTGTTATTGTTATTATTATTAGCAGAGGCTGAATGGATACTATCATCATCATCATTATTATTATAATGCTCTCACTGAAATAAATTTCCAAATGTTTTGCTTTGATGGCTCTCTGAGTCAAAAAGGTTCCTGACCCCTGATATAATGAATCACAAATGATACAAATGTTCACATTTTGTTAACCATTGTTTTGTAAAATTTTAGTGAATGAATGTCATTTTTTCCTATGACAACCTCTCTTTTTATTGCTCATAACATATACTCTTATCAGTCTTATAAATATATCAAAAACGCAATGTAGTGCCTTTATTATTATTATTATTATTAAAGAAATTCAATTGATATTATGCAGAATGTAGTTCAGCCTTTAGGTGCGGCCCTTCATCATATTTTTTGGCTCTTGTGTGGCCCCTTGGAAAAAATAATTGCCCACCCCTGCCATGGACTGTTTCAGGACACCCTCAGAGCTGCAGATTTTGGGTTCCATGTTGGGGTTCTGGTCTTTGACGGCCTCAGCTAAATGCTTTGCAATGTCCAATCCAGCACCATGATCACCTTTAGCTATCTAATAGTCCATGTAGAATCTCATGTTAGACACAAGGGGAGCATTTTTGGTAGCTTGTGCCTCTGGGCTCATTTTTTCATATGCAATTCAAATTATTTTGAGCCAATACCCCGATACTAAAATGATCAAGGGTCTGGAGTACAAGCCCTATGAGGAGCAGCTTAAAGAGCTGGGCATGTTTGACCTGCAGAAGAGAAAGCTGAGAGGAGACATGTTGAGGGCCATGTATAAATATGTGAGGGGGAGACATAGGGAGGAGGGAGCGAGCTTATTTTCTGCTGCTCTGGAGACCAGGATGTGGAACAATGGTTTCAGACTACAGGAAAGAAAGGAGATTCCACCTGAACATTAGGAAGAACTTCCTAGCTATGAGAGCTGTTCAGCAGTGGAACTCTCTGCCCCGGGAGGAGTGTGGTGGAGGCTCCTTCTATGGAGGCTTTTAAACAGAGATTGGATGGCCATCTGTTGGGGGTGCTTTGAACGCGATTGTCCTGCTTCTTGGCAGAATGGGGTTGGACTGGATGGCCCACGAGGTCTCTTCCAACTCTATGATTCTATAATCACAGAATCCTGAAGTTGGCAGAGACCCCGAGGATCATCCAGTCCAATGCCTTCTGCCATGCCAGAAGACACAATTCAATCCCTCCTGACAGATTGCCATCCGGCTTTGACTTGAAAAACTCCAGATAAGGTAGGAGACTGCACCAAACCCCTAGGTAGTAGTGTGATTAATATATGATGTAGGGTTTGAATGAAATTTTATGAAAGGAGTATGGTTTGGACCTATATAGCCTAAATATGCTATCCTAAAGAATGAGACCTGGAAAACTACAAAAGGAGAATTCATGAACTGATAGACTATTAAATGCTAACAGGGCCATAGCCAGAATTTTGATTCGGGAGGGGCTGAGTTTGATTCGGGAGAGGCTGAGTCTGAGTGGGAGGGGGTCTACCCTACCAAACCTTTTGCATTGTTATCCCAATACCCCCATGAATTGAGCATGGTGATCACATCATGATATGAATAAGCATAACAGTTTAAATCATGCACCAGTAAGGCCTTCTCGCGGACCACCCTGAGAATTTGGGGGGGGGCTCAAGCCCCCAAGCCCCCGGGTACATGCCTGACTGCTGACATTGATGACTAGAGAAAAAAAGATTAACTCTTGGTGGAAAACAACATGTTTACATTACCAGAGACAATGACTCTTTTACATTAAGGAAGCAAATAATACACTTTATTTAAGAAGGGAATCAATGATCAGTTAAAGAAGGAAAGGTAACACCTGTCTGGAACTGATGGAGTCCGTTTTGGCTGGAAAACAACTGGAGCAACATCAGCAGAAATATTGCTATATAATGGAGAGAAGTGGTGTATTTGCACAATGGCAGATTTGCTGGGAACGCAATCTGGCCTACTTCTGGGTCTCGTTTTCAGGAGAAGGAAGAAGAGATGGTTAAGTGTGTATGTAGAAGTGAATGTTTGTGTGTGTGTGAATGCGGAGTGAAATGTAATATCTCCTTGTTTGTGTCCCCAATGTAGTTATATACCGTATTTTCTGGCATATAAGATGGCTGTTTGGGATATACTTGCCGTATAAGACTACCCTTCTTCCAACACACACCAAATACATTTTTTAAAGCATCAGATTTGATTTCAATATGGGAATTTTCCTATTGCTGTACCTCCTTACCTGCCTCTAAGATCTCGCACATGCGCACCTGCTCCGCTCCACTGCAGTTTTCAGGAGCGAGATCTCAGAGGCAGAGGAAGAGTTACGGTAATAGGATACAAGGGCGGGCCAGACAGGTCAACGAGGTGTGTTTTTCTGGGCCCAGAGACACTCTATCTCTTTTCCCCCCATACCCCGGACGCCTGCAGCTTGCTCCGCCCTTCACTTCCCGTTGAGGTGCCCCTTCACCTCACCATTAAGTCCACGAATCCTGATGAATGGATTTTCTTCTACCATACTTGTACAGCGTCGCCCTTAATGATTTCATACAGTTGCTGCATACGGCAGGGATGCAGCCACTGCCATTTTTGAGCTCCCCCCACCATATGCGGCAACCACAGATTCTCCAATCTGTATTGGAAGTTTCAGCACCTGCTCTATAAGACAACTCCTGGCATATAAGACTACTATAAGCAACAGCCTTAAAAAACAGATACGTGAGAAAATGGGATGGGATGGGAAGGTCCATGCAGAGAACAATGCCAGTGTGGACCTCAAGATTCCCTGGTGGCTTAAGCAAAAGGAGCTCTCTTCCCGCATATAACACGACTGCTGTGTATAAGACGACTCCCATGTATAAGACATCCCCTGACTTTTGAGAAGATTTTCTTGGGTTAAAAAGTAGTCTTATATGGGTATGATGGGCTCTCTAGCCTTTTGGCAACCATCCTAAGAGAAGGAAAACTCTGATTTCAAACCCGGGCATATGGTGCTCGTCTAACCCTGTAAGGTCAACCATCTAGAGAAGGAAACTCAAACCAAACATACGACCTAAGGACCTCGCTGCCACCGTCCCAGCTTGCTAGGCCCTGGCAGACGAACCTTGAGATGGAATCTCTCTTCCAGCAGCTTGAACCCATTGCTCCTGTGTCAACTGACCATACAATGCATTTCGAAGCTAGTTTCAAACTGCGACCGCTAGATAATGCAGCACACATTAAATGCATCTACACTGCAATATAATGCAGTTTGAAACTGCATTATATAGTTAGTATAGGGGGTCTATATAACGGAGCTTAACTCTGTTGAACGGCATTATACTGACCATATAGTGCAGATTCAAATTGCACTGTATGGCAGTGGAGACGGGGCCCTGGTATCAGCAGGAAGAGCGTTTGCTCAACAGGGATTTTCCAGTGTTTCCCATCAGCTGTTAATGTTCCATGAAGTAAATTGTAATTGTTGATCTCTCATCTTGGCAGAAGATGTTCCGTCATTGGTTCTTGCATGACTCGGTTCTTGAGCAGTCATTTCAGGGAAAGGCAATGTCTCTTTTATGAGCTTCAGTTGCAATTCATCGCCCTCCAGCCTGGATCTTGGAGCCAGACACGCCAATGGGGTTTGGCATCTATTCCAGGAAGAGGCATCTATTAAAAGCAGCCTCATGCTCATTGTCTCACCAGCAGAAATTCTCCAGGGAAGGACGGATGCTGCAAAGACAATCTTCTGGGGATGGTGGGAATTGCTGCAGCCGGATGGGAATTACACATTGCAATGGCTTGTGACTTGCAGAGCATGGTTGCATCTACATGGTAGAACTGGTTCAGTTTGAAACCACTTGAACAGCCGGGGCTCAATGTCACGGAATCCTGGGAGATGTAGTTTGGTGGAGAAGGTAAAAGACCTTGTAGAACTATTAACTCCAAAGTAGAGTCAAACTGGTAGACATATACCATGTATCTCCCCCACCTACATTTTCCAGGATCCCATAGTATTATTTATTTATTTCGTATCAAAAGCATTGCATAAATTGGTATACAACTGATAAAAATAGAAGGATCACAAGCAGCTAAATATCTTTTGACCAAAAATGAGCAACAACATTGTCTGTAGCCATCCCATAGAATGGAGCCAAGACAGTTAAAGTGGTATCAAAGTTAGTTAAAGCTTGTGCGCCAGCTGTGCCCATACCTTGGGAAGTCTGACTTGGCCACGGTAGTCCATGCTCTGGTTACATCTCGAATAGACTACTGCAACGCTCTCTATGTGGGGTTGCTTCTGAGGACTGCTCGGAAACTGCAATTAGTCCAATGCTCGGCAGCCAGGTTACTAACAGGAGCGGGGGAATAGGGAGCATACAACTCCCTTGCTGCACCAGCTCCACTGGCTGCCAATTAGCTTCCGAGCACAATTCAAAGTGCTGGTTTTAATCTACAAAATCCTATACAGTTCTGGCCCAGTTTACTTGTCCAAACCAATTCTCCCCTATGAACCATAAAGGACATTAAGATCCTCCAGGGCCTGCTCTCGATCCGCCATCTTGCGCGTCTGGTGGGAACGAGAGACAGGGCCTTCTCTGTGGTTGCCCCTCGGCTGTGGAACTCCCTCTCAAGCAATGTTAGATCTGCCCCCTACCTGTTGTCCTTCAGGAGGCGGGTGAAGACTTGGATGTGGAACGAGGCCTTCCCAGAATAAGCTGTGATTGATTTCAATCTGAAATGGGTGACCACTTTTATAGACCGAGTTGAACGTGGTTTCAATGGCAATGTGGTTTTTATGTATTTCTGTTTTTATGTATTTTAATATGCAGTTTTAAGATGTTTTAAATTTGTATGGCATTGAATTTTGAGTCCCTCCATGGAGGTGAGAAGGTACAATTTTTTAAAAATAAACCAATAAATAAAAACTGCTGCAAACATGTAGTGTTGACATGTTCTCATATTTTTAAATGAACGTTTTCCATCTTTTCCATTTAATTGATGCTCAAGGTAGTTTGCAGATTAAGCAAAATGTTATAGTATATTAAGTCAAGCAGCAAGCCCTAAATCAAGACCGTGTGTGTGTATGTCCCAATAACCCCGTGCCACTGCAAAATATATAGTCCTAGCTGTTCATCAATCTGCCAAAATAAATAAAATAAATACAGTCGTTGACAAAGCACATGTTTTTGTCTGCTGTCTTAAGCCATAAAGAACAATTCCCTTGACAGATATCTCTGGGGAGGGAATTCCAAAGTTACTTGGGGTACAAGAAATACATGGCTGAACATCACAAAAAATTATAAGGTTGGGTTATATCTCAGTCGGGAGAAAACTGCAGTAGAGAAGTGCGTCTACACTGCAACTTGCAATGAGGTGAGGATTCAGCTTACTTAATTTACTTACTTAGGTGATCCCTTGTAGCTCGAGGATGATTGTCTTCCAGATGTGGTGTCTTGGTGGTGGGGCTGTAGGTGGCTGTGGAGCCCTGTTCTTGACCCACATGTTCTCAGGTGGGTTGGGAGGACCATGGCTTTATAAACAAGCCCCTTAGTCACCCTACGGATGTCCCGGTCCTCAAACACTCTGTGCTTCATTCGAAAGAATGCTGCACTCGCAGAGCTCAGGCGGTGTTGAATTTCAGTGTCAATGTTGACCTTTGTGGAGAGGTGGCTGCCAAGGGAGCAGAAATGGTCAACATTTCCTAACATTATACCATTAAGCTGTATTTCTGGCATTGGAGAGGGATTGGCAGGTGACTGCTGGAAGAGCACTTTGGTTTTCTCAATATTCAATGAGAGGCTGAGCTTCTCATATGCTTCTGTGAAGGTGTTTAGAGGGACTTGTAGATCTTCTGAATGCACACAGACGACATTGTCATCAGCATATTGGAGTTCTGTAACAGATGTTGTTGTGACCTGACCTTGGTTATGGCTTTCGGTCTGCTGAGGTTAATAGCTTGCTATCTGTCCAATAGATGATTTCCACTCTGGAAATCTGTGAGGATTTGGCAGAAAGGACTAAAGATCCTCTAGAACAGTGTTTCCCAACCAGTGTGCCATGGCACACTAGTGTGCCGTGAGCGATCATCAGGTGTGCCGTGGGAAATTGGCACTCCCCCTCCTAGCAGCCCCTCACAGGTTTCCAAGAAACAAATTGAGCCTCTCCACTTGGGAATGTTTTTTTTTACTATTTTACTGGATTTTTCGAGAGTTGCCTCCCCCTCCCCCCAAGGAACTGTTTATAACAGCTTCATGACATCCATAGTTAACAGGGTGAAATTTCACAAAGGTCTGAAGAACAAGCTTTATGAGGAGCGGCTTGAAGAGCTGGGCATGTTTAGCCTGAAGAAGAGAAGGCTGAGAGAAGAGATGTGTCACAATGTAGGGTCTCGGCCCAGCCCCTTAATCACCCACACAGAGACGATAATCAGCTAACTATTTATTGAATAATAGAAAACAGGTGAAAAGGTAAATTGCCCATGAGAGCATCAAATAGTTCAATAAGAATAGCAAAGAGTTCCGAAGTAAAACCAAAGGCAAAACACTTGGCAAAGGTCTCCGCAAAAGCAAAGCGGATCAAAACAAACTTGGTCCGTGGCAATTCGAACAAAGCAAAGTTCATGGAATCAAGGCCCTAGAAAGCTTCTTGGTTACACGAGCCCAGTCCTAGCTCCGTGGATCTTCACTCGCTTCACTCCCTTCAGATCAGAAGTGGCCGAGCAACTGAGGATCCGTTCCCACGGATCCTATACTTAATTCCCTTGGTGAGACCTGCGGCGCTCTAGGCTTCTGCGCCAATCTGTGCTACGGGACTCAACGCTCCTTTGGCGCTCTAGGCTTCGGTGCCATTCCCTTCTACTGGACTCAATGCTCCGTCTCCTATCAAAGCTCCGTCCTTGCCTCCCAGCACCTGGGTCGCTCTCTTCGTGAGAGCCTGACTCCCTTCCAGCTTCCATGGGCTCATCCCCCGCTATCTCCCTGACCCTTTCTTGCAAACCGAAACCACCTGGTCTCTCATACTGATTATCTGAATCAGTGCCATCAGTGTCAGCCTGACTTTCCCAACTTTCATACCCATCGGGCCAGCCATGATCCCATTCCAAACTCTCCGTGGGAGATGAAGGCCCAGCTGCCTCATCATCCCCTTCATCTGTATCTCCATGAGCCTCAATTGGCCCTAATGCAAGTGGGACCCACGGGGCGTGTGAAGGCGTGGCTGATGCCACCTGTGTATAATACTTTAAGTTGCAAGGTTTAACTATTGGATTATGTTTCAGCTAGTCTGTTTAGTGTTGTTAAGTTTTGGCTGCATTGATTGGTTCTTTAGAACTGTCAATCATCGTTAAGTTTGTTTTTTCTCCCCCTTGAGACTTTGGAAATCTAGCTTTCTCTTTAGATTTTGCCTGCATCTCTACAGAAGAGGACGTGTTAGAAGGTTTGCCAGCCAGGCCTCAGTCACACATTCTCTAGCACCAACTCTTTATATCTTGGATTCATTCTGCATATCCAGCACACCTGGATGGGACTGTGGAATCTCAAGCGCCTTCAACTAGTCATTTGGCACCAAGAGGAAGGCTCTGTGCCTTCAATATAGACCATTTGACTGGGGCTAAGAGAGTTTTCACCTCAAAGCCATTGAGAGAGAGAGAATTTGGAAAGCCATCCGGCTGAAAGCTTCCTGGACCCAAACAACTAAAGAACTGTAATGTATATTTTATTTTACCCCTGTTTGGAGAACCAAGTTTAATACCTCAATAAGATAACTCCTTTTGTGAACAATAAAGCCTGTTTGAGTTATCTAAAGTGACTGGTTTGGTCCTTGGGAGTTCCAGTTCTCTATGGGAAGGCAAGAAGAAGTCCCCTGGGAAGAGATGTCACGTCCTTGTTCCTATTCTAAGTCAACGACCCCAGGCGCGTCTTCACAGGGCGGCCCCCTGCCCCCCCGGCACGAATGAGAACTGGGTTGCTACAAGATGATAGCCATGTATAAGTATGTGAGAGGAAGTCATATATATGTTGTGTTCATCGAAAAAGGCCCAGGTTTCACACTGAGTGTATAAATACATTTAAAAACATCTTAACTATATGTATTACTGTGTTAGAGTATCATTTTGTGTCATTTTGTTTGGTGGTGTGCCCCAGGATTTTGTAACCGTAAAAAATGTGCCGCGGCTCAAAAAAGGTTGAAAAACACTGCTCTAGAACTATAATTCCTATGTCTGGTGAATGTCATTCCTACAAAGGCAGCACAGAGCCCTTTGGGAATCAGGGCCAGTGCAGATTGAAAGATAGGGAGGCCAAGGAGGGACAGGAACCCCATTTCTCTCTCTCTCTCTCTTATTGAAGAAACTCAAAGAAGGAGACCCCAAGGCCTCCCCAGGCAATTATTTCATCTACTGAACCCCTCCCTCTTAATGTTAGGAAGTTACTTCTAAGATTCAATTAAAATCTATTCTCCTGTAACTTCAAAGCATTTTTGTATTTTGTGAATGATAGAATCCCAGCGTCGGAAGAGTTCTCCAATTAAAGCCTTCCCAGGAGGGAGATGTCTAGGTTTTATCTATTGTCAAAGGTTTTAGTGGCCAGAATCACTGGGTTGTTGCAGGTTTTCTGGGCGATATGGCCATGTTCTAGAAGCATTCTCTCCTGACATTTTGCCTGCATCTCTGACAGCCCTTCTCAAAGGTTGCGATCTCCCAAAAAACCTACAACATCCCTGTCCAGATTTTTTTCTCTTATGGTAGACCCATATAATGAAGTTCAAATTGCCTTATGTAGCAGTGCAGATCCAGCCAAAGACATCCCGAGAAAGAGAACCCACCACCTCTTCAGGCAACTGGACCCATTTTGAACTGATATTTTCTGCTTCTTCTAAAGTTCAATTGAAATTGACTCTCTTGTAACATCAAACCATTAGATTTAATTCTCCTTCATGAATCATGGAATCCTGGAGTTGGAAGGGTTTTCCCAGAGGACATCCAGTCCCACCCAATTCTGCTCAATCCAGGATCTCCAGGTAAAGGACCGGGTTGTAGCACATCTGGTTAATCGCCAGCTGCAATAGATCACTGCCAAGCGGAAGGTGGTAAATTGGAAGCCCGAGTAAGATGGAGCACCTGACCATCAGCCTAAGATTGCCTTTCAGCCTTTCGAACCTAAGCAGTTCGAAAACAGCTAAGATGTGAGTAGAGAAATTAGACGCCATTTAAGCGGGGAGATATTTTGCGACACCATAAAATGCCAGAGGGAAATTCTACAGCCAAAAAGGGCTTGTCATCATGTAACGACTCTCCAACACTCGGTAAGGATCACGCGTAGATTGAAGCACGGTCCAACACGATTTTATTGTAGGTACGACACATGTGAAGCAAAAGCACCGGCCCGCCACCCAAACACACCTTATATACCCTGAGCCCCTCCCCATTGCCCATGCAATGTCCAAGCAGGGTTGCACCATATCCGGGTGATTCAGCATATCCCATAGTCCGAAGGGATGTGACCTCATGGGTCCATGAGTCAGCGTTATGAGTCCAATTGTCCAATGTCCAGGCTCGGAGGAGTTTGCCTCACTTCCCTCCGCAGCCCCACACACATCTGGAAGTTACGTCACTCCCACCTGACTCAGCACAGTCTCTATGCAACTGGAGCCAAGGTCACCAAAGAACTGGGGCAAAGGTCGGTGCAATCTCATGGCAGGTTGGGAGCCTGAACTTCTCCTAAGCTCAGGTCTCCCAGTCCTGACACATCATAGTGGATGGAACAACAGCACCCCTTGTGGCCAGAAACAAACATAACCTCCAGGCACCAAAGTTGGAAAATGCTGAAATACCTCTATCTGTCTGTCTGTCTTGTATGTCTAAAATGGCATAGAATGTTTGCCATGTATATGTGCATTGTGATTCACCCTGAGTCCCCTTCGGGGCGAGAAGGGCAGAATATAAATACTGTACGTACGTACATACATACATACATACATACATACATAAAATTAAGCATCCCCAAAACAAGGAGACCTCCAGCCTCATTTTGGAGATGCCCAGTGAAGGACATCTGCCACATTTCTAGACAATTGGGTCCATTGCTGAACTGATCTTTTCCATCAAGAAGGGCCGTCTAATGCAGTGTTTCCCAACTTTTAACATTAAAAAAATCCGGGGACACACCACCAACCAAAATGACACAAAATGACACAAAATGACACTCTAACACAGTAAAGAACGGCTGGGTGTTGGTGGCCTGCTGGGAGCAGCTGCTGGGAGTGCCGAAGCCAGGGGGAGGGGGCGGAGCCAGGCCGTGCCATGCCCCCTCCCCCGGCTTCAGCTCTCCCAGCAGCTGCTCCAGCCTTGAGGGGGCAGTGCCAAGCCAGCGGTGGCAGAGCCAGCACAATGCTGGCTTGGCACTGTCCCCTCAAGGCTGGAGCAGCTGCTGGGAGTGCCGAAGCCGGAGGGAGGGGGTGGAGCCAGGCCACACCATGCCCCGCCCCCTTCCCCGGCTTCAGCTCTCCCATAGAGGAGGAGCATGAGCGGTGGGCAGGCTTCAGTGGGCAGGGCTCCTCCTCCGTGCGGCTTCAGAGAGCGAGGGGCGAGAGTCATGGCGGGAGTCATGGCGGATTGGAGGCTGGCTGGGGAAACGGCCGAAGGAGGTGGAACCCCGGCCCCTCCTTCTTTTTCTTCGCTGCCCCCCGGCCCTTCCTCCTCCCCCTCCCCCAAGCAGCAGGAGTTCAGCAGGAGGGGGGGAAGGAAGGTGGGCAGAGAGCTTTTCTCGCGGCACAGCAGGAGGTCCATCATGGCACACTAGTGTGCCGTGTCACAGCGGTTGGGAAACACTGTTCTAATGTTCTATCAAAATCTGCCCTATGGCTTAAAGCCATGAGACCTGGCCCTGCTCTTTTGGGCAGCAGAGAACAAACCTGTCCCTTCTTCTCTGGAGCAGCCCTTTGGATATCCTTCTATTCTTCTTCCAGGGAAATACACAAATTTGTCATAGGGTGTGTTGAGGTTATTTGCCACCCCAGTCATGGGAAGTCTTACAGCAATATGACAATGTCTGTGCATCCTCACACCATTTTCTTGCTGCATTGACTGTCCAATGGCCTTCCTTTTGTGTGCAAAGATTTGGATTGAAATGCACATATGTCACATACGAAGCCAGGCCATCGCCCAAACTGGCCGCAGACACGTGGGCAAGGCAGACCAACGTATCCATTATGTGGCCCATAAAAATGCCCTATAAAATGACGCCTGGTTTTCCTTTTTGCCCTGCGGGCATCGCGTCTTGGAGAGGCCCCTGCTGCCATCCAAAACCAACATGAGGAGCCCTGGAAAAGAGCCCATGGAGTGAGTCAAGCCGGAGGGTTCCCCGGCTCCATTCTTAGAGGTGTGAAGTTTCCCTTCCCTTTTCCGGGACCTTTAAAAGGGGAAATTAAACCATTCTGCCAAGGGCGAGAAGTATTGTTTACCATCTGGAGCCTCAGAAGCGCAAGGGGATTCCAAGCATCATTTCCTGGCTAATGGTACCAAAAATAAACAGAAGAAGCCAATCTCTTCCTTCTGCATCCCCTTACCCTTCCATAGGCATATGTGCAAGGATATGCAAAGGGCGCAATGGAGCAATGGGTTCAAACTGCAGGGTAGTGACTCCACCTAAACATTGGAAAGAACTTCCTGCAGTGGAATACGCTTCCTTGGAGTCTGATGGAGTTTCCTTTCTTCTCTGGAGGTATCTAAGCAAGGGCTGGATGGCCATCTGTTGGGAGGGCTTAGATAGGGTTGGATTGGATGATCCTTGGGATCTCTTCCAGTTCTGTGGTTCTATGGTTTTATATGTAACATCCAAGTTCTCTTTAAAAGGTTCTTCAAAAGAGACTTTCATGGACGTTAATCCACTTTCAGTGCATACACTGTGGAACAAATGCAGCCGAAACATTTCCGTTGTATCTCGAGGAGATGTTCTGTTTCTCCTTTGTGGGCTGATAGCTTAAATGAATGCTGACCTTCATTTTCCACCTTTTTTCCCACTGTAAGTAATTGCTTTTCCTGCTCACGCCGCAGCCGCTAATGAGATCTCCCAGCGTTTCCAACCTCCTGTAACCTGAGTGAGCACATCGCTTCTTGGAAAGCGGATCTGACTCCAAGGGAGGAAAAGGTATCAAAAGGTGTGTGTGTGTGTGTTGGGAGCCTGGCCTCCTTCCATTCCGCCTTCAGGTGCTGCAGAACCTAAATGCCAGTGGGTTCAGCTCAGGGAAGGGCAAAGCATGACCAAGGTTGGGTCTCCTAGGCTCCTGGACGGAACATGGGTGCAGAAATTGCAGCATGAAGGAGACATGGGCAAGCACCAGGGTCCACATGTGGCCCATATATGTAGCTTTTAGATGTTTGCAGAAGAGCAACAGAGTTCCTGCCAATATCTCTAAATGAGTGCGGAAATAGCTCCAGCTCCCTAAAACCCTCCACTAGAAAACCATATCAGATTGATACACTAGTCGTGAGTGAACGACTTCTTCCTGAAGAAAGGCGAACCCAATCAGAGAGGCTGTAAATCCCATTAATGCCAGCTCCAACGAGGTCTGAACAGAGCAAAAGACTTGGAGAAATTGTCCAGCTTTCGGAGCATTCCTTATTCCTTCCTTTCATCCCTGCCCTTCCTGGCATGTCAGGCATCAGGTTGAGCGCTTTTCGCCTTTCAAAGAAGCCTGAAAACTTACAAATAAAGCGGCCTTTCTCTTTCTGGTGTCAAAACACACAAAGGAAGTCACAGGCTCGTTTCTGGGAAGCACCAAGTGGAGGAAAGTGGGCCCTGCAAATGCAATTAAAGGGAGATATTATTGACACTTGCATGTTAAATCCTGCAGGAAGGAGAAAATGAAGAAGTCAAGGAACAGAAGGTGACTATTAGGCCTGTTTGATCTAAAAAACAAAACGGTTCAAAACTCATTCCAGATGTAGGGGGCGGTGGCGCTTCTAATCTGAATGACTCCCGAAATTTTTCCAGAAAAATTTCAGAATTTCCTGAATTAATTCCGAAATTTTGGAATGGCTTCGTTAATGGCAGACAAGCATGTTTAACCCAGTTTGGATGGGGATGTCCTTCTCTCTGTGTCAGAACTGGGGCGACAGCCGTGTTTAACCCACAATGGATGCAACTGTCGCCCCAGTTCTGACGCACAGGGAATGACATCCGCCTCCAAACTGAGTTAAACAGCCAATGAGGGAAAAACACCATGGGAGGGGTGGGAATCTAATGCAGATTCCTTTCCGAAAATGGCGGCAGCGGCTTCAAAATGGCAAATTCACTTCCGGGTTGCTTACATCGTTTTGAAAAAGCTTCAAAAGTGAATTTAATCTGAATTCATTCCGATTTTATGAGCATTCCAACAAACCTACCCAGGCCTAATGTCTATGTATTGTCAAAGCTTTCATGGCTGGAATCACTGGGTTGTTGTAGGTTTTTCGGGCTGTCCGGCCATGTTCCAAAAGCATTCTCTCCTGACATTTCACCTGCATCCATGGCAGGCCATCCTCAGAGGTTGGGAGGTCTGATGGAAACTAGGAAAGTTGGGTTTATTTATCCGGAAAGTCCAGGGTGGGAGAAAGAACTCTTGTCTGTTGGAGGTAAGGGTGAATCTTTCAACTGGCCACCTCAATTAGCATTTAATGGCCTTGCTGTTTTCCAGGTCTGGCTTCTTACTTCCTGGGGGAATACTTCGTTGAGAGGTGATTGTTTCTTGTCTGGGGTTCCCCTGTTTTTGAATGTTATTTTTGAATGTTTTGAATAAGGCCGTTAGTAAATGTGGAAACTGAAGTCCAAAACACATGGAGGTGTTGCCCATGCCTGCAATAGCGATGTGGGGTCTTTAGCATTGCCTTTTCAGCAAGGGGTCGCATGCACTTCAATGATTGAATTCTGCTCAGCCTCAAAGCCTTCAGCATCAAGGTTGTCAAGAGGTCGATGGCCACATTTTCTTCTCGGTCATAAGGAAACACGGAATTAATCTGCGCGCCTCCCCGCATTGTGTTCCCAAGTGGACCCACAACAGACTGTCTTTGTTTAGAAGCGGTGGCCTCTATTAACTTTAATTGCTTCCCTTGTGGTTCCCAAATGAAGGGTGGAGGCCGAGCTGAGTCCCCGCATTATTTTGACTGGGAAGGCACCACCTCCCGGAGGCCTTTCGCACCCTTTCCATGTCGGCAGGGCAGAGGCGGGGAGGGGACCCTGGCTCTCCGGCCAGGAACACCAAGTCATTATCTTTAATAGCCACCTCTTTTGTTGAGCATTGGACAAAAATAGCGGTCAGGCCCCCAGCTCGGGGCCAGGAGGAAAAGGTTAGACAAATTAAGTGTGGAGAGGCTGCCAGGCGTGGGATGCCGGGCAAACGAAACACTCACCCAGTGCCCAGAAGGCATTGTTGGCGCTGGGATCAGGGTCATAGCATGAGAGAATTGGGAGACACCCCCCAAGGACCATCCAGTCATTCACAAAGACACAATCGATCCCTCCCAACAGATGGCCACCCAACCTCTGCTTAAAAACATCCAGGGAAAGGAGACTCCCATGAACACATCCCACCGCTGAACAGGTTTTTCCACCAGGGGGTTCTTCTTCATCTTCAGGTGGGATCTCTTTCTCTGCAGCATGAATCCATGGCTCCATTGCGTCCTACTCTAGAGCAACAGAAAACAAGTTTGCTCTTTCCTTTCCAATATGTACACATGGCTCTCATGTCCCCCTCTCTCATAGAATCACAGAGTTGGGAGAGACCTCATGGACCATCATCCAGTCCAACCCCATTCTGCCAAGAGGCAGGAAAATCACATTCAAAGCACTCCTGACAGATGGCTATCCAGCCTCTGTTTAAAAGCTTCCAAAGAAGGAGCCTCCACCACGCTCTGGAGTAGAGAGTTCCACTGCTGAACACCTCTCACAGTCAGGAAGTTCTTCCTCATGTTCAGGTGGAGTCTCCTTTCTTGTAGTTTGAAGCATGTGCCTCACCTTATGCTTTTCCTTGGTGACATGCAAGAGTGGGGCATTGAGCTCTTCCTACCCCACGTTTCTCTTTCCAGCCTGCCTTTGTCTCCTACGGTTCTTGGGATCAGTGCAAGAAGATGAAAGAGCTGCTTTGGGTTTTTTGACCACAGCCCAGCAGATAGCAATCCTTGGCTGGGCCTACCTGCATGCTAACCTTGGCTGACACCCCCTTGACTTTTTATGTAAGTTCTCACACACATCTGGCTTTACTTTTTGGGCCATAGAGTAATGTCTGTTCTCAGTTCACAATAACTATTTCACATGCTTTAGTGCAGTCTTAGAGGCTCATTATAGCTGGGTGACACCTGTCCGACTCCACAACCGTTGTCGTGTGGAGTCCCTCGGGGTTCAGTACTGTCCCTGATGTTATTTAACATCTACATGAAGCCGCTGGGGGAGATCATTCAGAGTTTCGGATTAAGGTGTTATCTGTACGCAGATGACATCCAAATCTGTCACTCCTTCCCACCTGTCACTAAGGAGGCTGTTCAGACCTTGAACCGGTGCTTAGCTGCTGTGTCGGACTGGTCAGTCAAAAGGCCAAACAGGGCATAGGGTGACAGCCTGTGTTGGACAGGGTTACACTCCCCCTGAAGCCGCAGGTGCGCAGCCTGGGAGTGATCCCGGATTCATCGCTGAGCCTGGAACACCAGGTTTCGGCGGTGGCCAGCGGAGCTTTGCACAATTAGAACGTGTGCGCCAGATGCGCCCGTACCTTGGGAAGTCTGATCTGGCTACGGTGGTCCATGCTCTTGTTACATTCTGAATAGATTACTGCAACATGCTCTACATGGGGCTGCCTTTGAAGATGGTTCGGAAACTTCAGCTAGTACAATGGGCGGCAGGGGTGACATACAGGGAGCACACCACCCCCTGCTATGCCAGCTCCACTAGCTGCCGGTCCATCTCCGAGCCCAATTCAAAGTGCTGGTTTTGACCTATAAAGCTCTATGCGGTTCTGGCCCAGCTTACTTGTCCGAATGCATACACCCCTACATCCCACATCGTAATCTAAGATCATCCAAGGAGGCCGTGCTCTCACTCCCATCAACAGCACAAATGTATCTGGGAGGGATGAGAGATAGGGCCCTCTTGGCTGTGGCCCTCCGCCTATGGAACACACTCCCAAAAGAGGTAAGACCTGCTCCCTCCCTCCTGGCTTTTAGAAAAAAATTAAAATCATGGTTCTGGGACCAGGCCTTCGGACAGTAGATGTATGTAGCAGTTTAGAGGGACTTTGACTGGAGCGGCGATTTCACTGACGAGACTGTTTTATTGTTTTAATGCTTGTTGATATATTGTTTTAATTATGATTTATGTTTCATTGTAATTGTTTGTATTGGCATTGTATCGGTGCCCAATGTAAGGCATTGAATTTTGCCAATTTATGTGTAAACTGCTTTGAGTCCCCGTCCCCCCCCCCCCCCCCGGGGGAGAAAGGCAGTATATAATACTGTAAAGAAATAAATAAATAATATTTCTTGCTTACTTAGGATTGTGGAAATGGCCACTGTGCAGTCTCTTATTGCACAAAGACAGAAGGAATAATGGAGGGTGGCCGCACGGCCAAGCCCAGGGCAATAAAGCTACCTTTTAACAGGAAGTGACCTCACAGAGATTCCATTGCTACATCTTCAAAGGGCGAGGAGGAAGAGTAAAAACAAAGCCCTTTCTGGGAGAAGCATGCATAGGAATGTGGGGGGAGGAATCCTGCACTCTAATCCTATGTCTAGTCTAGCTACTCATTGAGGATTGGAGACCTGATGACACAAGAGCCTTGTGCAGTCCAGGGATGAAACACCCAACACGTAGACTTCTGCGCCAGCCTTCTACCTGGCCAACAATGGTGCCTGGAAGGAGATGGTTTGCAAGGCTGAAAATGAAGCAAACCCATTGGTTTCCACTTGTATTCAGGCCAGAGAGAATGAAAGATTCAGTGGGAGAATTTTCTCTTCTGTCCCCAGCTGTTTTGTTAAAAGGGCAGAAAGTGTCCTAATAGCCAGAAGAGGGGGGGGGCGGCATTCCTTTCCATGTTCCTGCCCGGCAGAAGGGGGTTGGGTTGGATGGTCCCTGCTGGGGATCTCTTCCAACTCTCTGATTATATATATATAATATATATAACTATATCATTTATTAGTCGCCCTCCACGGGAAGTGCTCCGGGCGACTTACAGGATCATGACAACTACAAACGACACGACACAAAAGGGAGGATAGGGGGTGGGGAAGGAAAGAGGGGAGCAGGGTGAAGTCCAGGCAACGATGGCCAGCTAAGGCACCATCCCGCCATCAAAAGAAGGCAGGCAAGGGGGCCTCAGCAGGATCGCTGACGCCCAGACGCAAAGACGGACGGGGCCCGCGGCTCCCATGTGAAGCCCGCGTTCGCCGCTCCAGCCCGTCCGCCAAGAGTCCTTTATGGTAAATGGCAAGACCCTTGGAGCTTCGACTGCCTGTGGCAGGCGCTCCAGAGAGTCCTGGTCGAAAAACGTCCTCAGAGGCTGTGTCGACTTCTGCCTGGGCCGGCCTTCACCCGGTGGAGCCACAAAGGTCCTTGGTCGGAAGGTCCGGGGCATCCCTGGGCCAGCCAGCCTTGGTGCTGGGTGCCTCCTCCACTCCTCCGACCGATCCGGTGGGCAGACGGAGGACCTGGGCCTACGGGCGCGATCCTCTCGGTGGGGAGCTCCGCCCGCAGCCCGCTCGCTCGGTGCTTCCTCCTTCCGCGGCGCCGCTCCTTCTATGGGTGGCATGCTGCTTCGGTTCAGGACTGTGTTGTCGTTGGAGTCCTCCAAGGGGGGACTTCCGTGTAGGGTGTACGTCCAGGGTTCGCAGAGGGGTTGCTGTCTTCCGGAGGTGGGACTTCCGGAAGGCGATCATCTCCGGGTCCTGCTTCCTCCTCGGGGTCTGGAACATGGCGAGTGGAGCGCCTCAAGGCCGATCGCCATGTTGGGTCGCTCCATCTTCGGCTGACTCCCCCAGCTCTCGTAGCGGGCGCCGGGCGGGGGTTCCGGGGAACGCCAGGCCGGCCGAGATGTCGAGATCATCTAGCAGGTCCACTGCATGCGGCTGGTGGGTCTCAAGGGCGTCCGGTGCTTCCTCGATGTGAGCCGGGCCGGTGGCGACTCATCCTGGCCGCCGGGGCTTGGGCTTAGCAATCGGAGTCGGCCTGGTCCCTGGGAGTTGGGCTCTGCGCTGCCACCAGCTCCCGGCCGGGTTAGTCCGCCAACGGAGCTAGTGGGAAGTCCCATGAGTGGTCCCAGGCGAAGTCTGGGTCACCGCGAGGTCTGACTGAGGCTCATGGTGGGGTCGACCCGCTTGGGGGACCACCAGGCATATCTCCCGGGACAGGGATCCGGGAAGTTGGGGGCAAGGCATGCCCGTCAGCTCCAGTATGCCACCAAACCTCTTCCGAAACTTCTCCATCTGGGCCGCGAGCTCGTGTATTCTGCAATGAGCTCTGCAAACAGGCCGGGTCGAGTTGACCAGGACCCAGCTGGTCGGGGTGGCCCCAGGGAGTTAAGGGGCACCGGCAAGCTGTTTCCCGGTGCGTAGGCCTTTTGGTCAAATTGGTCGGTGGTAGGGTCCTGGCCCTCCCGTTGTGGCCTCCTTGGGGAGCTGCTCCGTAGGGGGCCGCATCTCTCAGGGAGGTTAATTCCCGTGCTGTGGGGGGGCTCTGCATTCAAGGGGGTCGTCGGGGGTTGTAAGGGAGGGCATTTGCCCAACGATCTCCTACCGAATCTCCTCAGGAAGCGTGCGCCCGAAGATTCTGTGAGTGTATCTCCCCTGTCGAATGAATGTACTTTGGCCACACTTTAACTACCATGGCTTAATGCTCTCTCTCTCTCTCTCTCTCTCTCTCTCTCTCTCTCTCTCTCTATATATATATATATATATATATATATCACCCTGAGTTGCCTATGGGCTAGAAGGGCAGTATACAAATATAGCAAATAAATAAATAAATAAGTTGTGAGAGTTTCAGTTCTGCCAGGTCTTGAGACTTCTTCTCCCAAAAGGGCTGGTGCCTTGGCAAACAACAAATCCCAATATTTCATAACACTGAGCCAAGGGAGTTGAAGTGCTGTCAAACTTCATTCATTCTGCACTGGAGGGGCGTCCTATGATTCTAGGGGACTTTTCCTTGAGGAAAAAGCTCGGCAGGTACTGGATGTGTGAATAGCCCCCTTTCCCCCAACCCCTTGTTCGCTTCATCCATGCCAATGCAGGTATCCCAACATTTGAAACAATCCGAAACTTGAAAAACTTCTGATCCCAAGAATCTGGGATAAAAGAAAATCAATCTGATATAGAATTTAGCATTCGTAACTGATGTGTGTTTGTTACCCCTATGCATTCCATAGTCCTGCCATTGGTTGTCTGTATAAGGCCTACTGTATTGGCAAACTTGGGCCCTCCAGGTGTTTTCGACTTGAACTCTCAGAAATCCCAGCCAGCTTATTGGCTATTAGGAATTGTGAGAGGTAAAGTCCAAAACACCTGGAAGGCCAAAGTTTGCCCAGGCCTGGTCTACGCCAAGGGTGTCAAACTCATTTTAATCAAGTGCCACATCAGGGTTGCTTTCAAAGAGCCATTGAATCCATGGAGGGAGTATCTGTGGATACAGAGGACCAACTATATTTTATTTACAGAGTGGTTGAGGCTCTTTCATTTTTACCCAACTTGGGTCCCCAGATGTTATTGAATGACCATTCCCATCACTTTTGATTCTCTGTCATGTGGACTGGAGATAATGGGAATGGGTTCTGAGGCTGGGGATGGGTTAAATAATATGTTAAAATCCGATACCGTGTCTACCGGGGAGACGGGGAGATAGCACAGCGGTAGAACAAACTGTGCTGCAATCGGAAGGTTGCTGGTTCAATCCCCGAGCTGGCCTGGACGACCAGCTATAATAACAATATATGAGCCTAGTCCACTGCCCACCCAAGCAGTTCAATCAACAATGGGGACCACGTATAAATAGTGGGGAAGGGTTTTTTACAGATCTACAACGTCTGAAAGTTTCGGCTGTCCGGCGAGGTGAAATGCGGAAGTGGGAAAAACAGAAGGCTCCCGTCAATGAGGATGGAACAACAGCACCCCCTTGTGACGCAAAGACGCATAACAACAATGACGTCGTAATTGGAGCAGAGACATCCTGTATGACCCTGTATGACGCACATCTGCATGTCCCTGTTACCCTGTGACGCAGCCAAGAAAGAACCCTTCTATAAACTGCACTGTACTGTCTATGTGTAAAACTGTACGCCTCCGACAGGGACTGTCTGTCGTATATGTATTGTAATCCGCACTGAGTCCCCTTCGGGGTGAGAAGAGCGGAATAGAAATAAACGGTATTATTATTATTATTATTATTATTATTATTACAAGCCTTGTGTCTAAATTCGAACACAACTATCCTAACTGAAGAAAAGAAACTGTAGCTTTCCAGATATTACTGTATCACAACTCCCATCACCGCATCATGATGTCTAGTGGTGAAGAATTCAGGAGCTGGAGTCCGGCATCTGAGGAGGGCCACATAAAAGGACATGGAGGGCCGGATTTGGCCTATGGACCTCGAATTGGACACTTGTGGCCTGTGATTGTCCTGCTTCTTGGCAGAATGGGGTTGGACTGGATGGCCCACGAGGTCTCTTCCAACTCTATGATTCTATGATTCCATGTATTCATAAACTATGGCTATTTTGCTTCAAATCCTCAAAGAGATCCTACTTCCAATTGTCATACTTGATCTCAATCAGGGAGGAGTGCCAATATCAGTGCACCCTGATTAGCAAAAGAGCCGATCCCTGTTGCTTCCAGCATCTGATTCCCAATAAGTCAGAATTGATTGGATGGAAGCTGGACCAAAAGATGCTCGTTGGTTAAGTATAGTTAAATAATCTCAGCCAATATATTTAAGATCTTCTTGTAAACATTGTCCAAGACATTTGCACCAGTTCACACACTGCTCTGGGCCACAGCTCCAAAGATAGTTTCTTTCTGCACCTATTAAAGTAGCATCTGTGTCATCCTTTGCTTATTGGAAATAGAGATGCTCAGCAGGGCTGCCATGCCTTTATTACTGCAAGATTAATGTGCTCCTCCTCCGCCAGTCCTTCAATTAAGTGCAGATGTTTGTTCCCGTTGGTGCCGTCATGGCATGGCGTCCGCCCATGAGCTCCCTACGTGCTTTGCAGCCGTTCTCCAGCCGTTAAAGGCCTCCCAGCTCCTTGGTGGTGCGGCCTCTCTCCTGATTGTGCCTCGCGGCCAAAGCTCTGTTTTCTATTTAGATGCATTGGCATGAGGTCAAGCTCCATGCCGTCAGCGCAGGATGGAGGGATCCGGGCAGAGGCGCTGCAAAGCCCAGTGGAGACCAAACCGTTTGCATGAGCAGGTGGCATCAGAAGCTGAGCCTATGCCTCATCTCCATCTAGACTGCACACCGGGGCCATGTAGACGCACAAGCGGGAAAAACAAAAAGGTGTCAAGTTCAACTGCAAAACATTAAAAGGGTTGACCATCGTAACCAAGAAAATAAAACCAAAGAAGTGGAAAATGGTGAAACGTTGAAATCCGCATGATAAATGCAATCAAATAAAATGCATAGGTAAATGGTTTATTTTTGTCTGTTAATTAATTAGTATTGGGATGTTACACTGAACTCGTGAAGAAATAAAGAACATGCAGCAATGATGAAAACAGAGAAGCTAATCTGACAAAGACATATAGGGGCGTTCATGAAATATTTCTCCGGACCATCTTCCTGTGGACTGAAAGCAATGAAACTCGGCCCAGTTCTGAGTCCTTCTCTCCATCGGTGCCATCATCCAGGGACACACTCTTCTCCCATCTTTTGAAGCAACTGTAAGCACCTCACTTGTAGAAGTTGACAGGTTGCTCCAAAAGCCACGTTGTGACTTCGAAAACCAGAGTCTCATCACCTGAAAAATGCTTGCCCTTCCAAAATAACTTCCTTGTTGGAAAGAGGTGGAAGTCAGATGGTGCACGGTCAAGTGGAAAAGGGGGATGCGGTAGAATTTCAAAGGCCCAGGATCATGCTTCTTCCATTTGGGCAACAGGTGTTAGAATTCTTTGAGGGTGTAAATAAACACATAGATAAAGGGGACCCAATTGATATTGTTTACCTTGACTTTCAAAAGGCTTTTGACAAAGTCCCTCACCAAAGGCTCCTGAATAAGCTCTTCAGCCATGGAATCAGGGGACAGGTCTTGTCCTGGATTGGAACCTGGCTAAACTGTAGGAAACAAAGGGTGGTAATAAACGGACATTTCTCTGGGTGGAAAGAGATGAGAAGTGGCGTACCCCAAGGTTCAGTTTTGGGTCCGTTACTTTTTAATTTATTCATTAATGATCTGGATGTAGGAGTGAATTCTGAGGTAGCAAAGTTTGCAGACGACACTAAATTGTTCAGGGTAGTTAAAAATGAAACTGATTGTAAAGAGCTCCAGAAAGATCTCTCGAAATTGAGTGAATGGGCAACAAAGTGGCAAATGCATTTTAACCTAAACAAGTGTAAAGTCATGCACATCGGGGCAAAGAACCCCAACTACACCTACCAATTGATGGGGTCAAAGCTTTCCGAGACAAACCAGGAAAGGGATCTTGGGGTTTTGGTGGACAGCTCAATGAAGATGTCAACCCAGTGCGCTGCAGCAGTAAAAAAAAGCAAATTCTATGCTTGGCATGATCAGGAATAGGTCAGCAAATGTTGTATTACCTCTCTACAAATCTATGGTGAGGCCACATTTTGAGTACTGTGTACAATTCTGGTCTCCGCACCTTAAGAAGGATATAACGGAACTGGAAAAGGTACAAAGAAGGGCAACAAGAATGATCCAAGGGATGGAGCGGCTCCCTTATGAAACCAGGTTGCAATGCCTTGGTCTTTTCAGCCTTGAAAGACGGCGTTTAAGAGGTGACTTGATCGAAGTGTATAAAATCATGCATGGGATAGAAAAGGTGAATAAAGAAAAACTATTTTCTTTGTCACAAAACACTAGGACTAGGGGCACTCCTGAAGCTCCAAGGTAGGAAAATTAGGACTAATAAGGGGAAATATTTCTTCACCCAGAGGGTCATTGGGTTATGGAACTCACTTCCAGAAGAGGTTGTGACAGCGGTCAGCCTGAACAACTTCAAGGCAGGATTAGACAGATTCATGGATACCAAGTGTATCGGTAGATACTGAAAAGGACATTCAAGTGCCACCTCGGAGTTGGTTGAGGTAGGCAGGATCTTCCCCGGGTACTGGTTGTGGGGGGTCGGGAGCAGGTCAGGGTTTTGCCCTCCCTTCTGCTCGAGATCCCCGTGTACAACTGGTGGGCCACTGTGTGATACAGAATGCTGGACTAGATATGCTGAGGTCCGATTCAGCATGGCTCTTCTTATGTTCTTATGTTCTTAGGTGAGTGGTGAAGAGGAGCACTGTCTTGCAGAAGGCGGGCACCTTTGGTGAGCATGCCATATTGTCTCTTGCTTTGGATGGCCTCCTGCAATTTCCGTAGCAGTGAAGCCTAGCCTGCCCCAGTGATCATGGGACCCTTTGCTAAGAACCCCATCCATAGTACTCTGTGCTGGTCCCAAAATACTGTGAGCATGACCTTGCCTGCCGAGAGTTGGGCACCTGCCTTCTTTGGAGGCGGTGAGTCATGAGGCTTCCATTGCATCCACTGGACTTGAGTCTCAGGATCAGAGTGATGGACCCAGCTTTCATCCTGTGGGATCGGTCTGTAGAAAACGTCCTTCTGGTTTCCATGGCACATCATTGCCAAGAGAGCCTGAGAGCATTTGACTCGTTCCTGCTTCTGGATAGGTGTGAGCAGCCAGGGGACCCAGCAAGTGGATACCTGATACATGTGAAGGTGGTCTGGGATGATATTTTCCACGGACCCCATGTTAATCTTGACATGTTGGGCTAGGTGGTGAATGGTTACATGGCGATTTTCCAAAATTACAACCTCCACTTGCTGGATGGTGTGTTCATCAAGAGCAGGCTGGGGTCGCCCTGGAATCAGGGCTCTTTGCAACAAAGTCCGACCACATTGGAATGGATGACACCAGTTTTTGACTCCATCATATGACGGGGAATCCTCACCATGAACCTCTTTCATCTCGTCGAATGTCTCCTTATGATGGGGAGTCACCAACATTAATCTCTTTCATCTCCTCAAACGTCTCCTTTGGTGTGCGGCCTTCCAAGGAAAGGAAGTTGAGGACTGCTCTGTCTTCCACTGGGTCCGTTCTGAAATCTCCCACCACTTCCGCACCTGTCACATCAAGACCGTTCTCAGTTCTGAGTTGTAAATTGGCATGTAACCTAGAGAGACGTATATCATTACACATGGACAGTTTCAGCATCCTGTGATAAATAGAAGTGGATCAGGGGAAATCTTTAATGAATGCCCCTCGTATTAGTGTTATTTTGGTGGTGTATCTCTCTATGCTATGGATTTACAAACCTTTGATCATTTTGGCGGATGGATACCCTTCTCTGGACACCTTTCATCTTGTCAATATTCCTCTTGAATTGGGCACAGGGCTATTACTCCATGTGAGGTCTGATCAATGCAGAAATAGAGAGAGACTCCAATTGATGCACCCCAGAATCACATTGGGCTTTTTAGCTTGTGGTATTGTCACATTCCTAGATCCCATTCACATGGACTGTTTCCAAGCCAGGTGCTAACCATCCTATATCCGTGCAGTTCCTTTATATTGCCGAAGGCTAGTACCATACATTTCTCCCTGGTGTTCATTTTTGATAGTTTTGTTCCAGCTCTCTAATTCGTGAAGGTCATTTTGGATCCTGATCCTATCCTCTGGGCTATTAGCCCTCCCTCCCAATATGGTGCCATCATCTGCAAGTAGGATAAGTATGCCTTCTATTGCATTGTTCAAGCCATTGAATTGCCCCGAAAGTCCCAAGATGGGACCCTCTTTGGGCCCTTCCACACAACCAGAATATCAAGGTAGATCATCCACAATATATGCTTGGAACGGGGTTACTTGAGTCCACACTGCCATATCATCCAGTTCAATGTAGATTTTATACAGATGTTGTGCAGATGTTGAAAAGAGAGCTGCCAATTCCTAACATAACACCCCCCCCCCCCGGATGTTGGGGTGCAGTTCCCACATCTGGAGAGGCATGCAATTTCCATCAATGCCATCCATTCTGAGATGGCACAGGCAATGGAGAAAATGCTAGAAGCTTAAATTTACAGGCCAGTATGGGTCACTTCAGGAGGAAGAGCCCTTGGAAAAAAGCCATTTTTAGGTTTGGGCAGTCAACCCATTCCCAATCCACCAAACATTAGTGAAACTGGGACATTCTAAAAACAAGTTAAATTTGGGATCTCAGAAATTTAATCAGGGCCAAAAAATGGCACAGTTGAAGGTATGCTTTTGGACTCTGGCTGCATCTACAGTGTAGACCTTGTGCAGTTTGACACCACTTCAACTGCCACAGCTTAATGCAATAGACTCCTGGGAGTTGTAGTTTGACAAAGCCTTTAGCTTTCTCTGCCAAAGAGAAACTACACCAAGCTCCCTGGATCCCATAGCATTGAGCCATGGGAGTTCATGTAGTATCAAACTGCACTCACACCACAGCAGACGGGATGCCTCTGCTTGTCCTCGGCCACAATTTTGTGGCAATTTTGTGGCAACAGAAATGCTGAATTACACATAAATCGATCCGCAGCACCTTTGGCTGAATCTCACGGCAGCTGAAGCCGAGGAGCCTCCAAAGCCAAGGTTCCAACGCAACTCAAACGGTCAGTCCTACTAAAGTGATTTCAGATTCTCAGAAAACAATTTGCGAAATTTGGAGCGGTTTGGGAATGAGACCTCACTTTACAAATCATTGTCTTGTTTCAGACAAAGCAGCTGTCAACAAGCAAGGCTTGGGCGGCGGAGGAGGAGCTTCTCTGTGTTGCCAATGATGGGATAAACCCTCTTATGGGTTTTTATTTTTGTCAGTTCCATAAATCTCCATCCTTTTGGCTCAGAACGAAGGATATAAATCTTCGGGCCAGAATGAGACCTTTTCAAAGATTCTTCCCTATTGAGCGAGATTATTGGAGGTTTGCTGGGGTTTCTTTTCATGAATTTTTGCGCTTTAGGACTTCTTTTTATAACACATGACAATGATAATCATCGTCATCATCATTCTTATTATTATTCTAACACAAAACACAATATGTCACAGCAAATGAGATCTAGATGCTGGATTTCGTATCACAAAATCACACGTTGAATACTTCCCAAGCGTTTAGGACGGTGTGATGCATTTCCGAATGATGCATGCAGATCCAAGTCAATTGGCCTTTTGCAGTTGACAGATCGTGGTTTTGTCAATGTGTATTGTTTCCAAATGCCAGCTGAGATCTTTTGGCACAGCACCCAGTGTGCCAATTATTACCACTGGAACCACCTGGACTGGCTGGTGCCATTGCACTTGCCGTTTGATTTTGATGTTGCTGAGTTTTTCCTGTTGTTTTTCCTCAATGCGACTGTCACCTGGTATGGTATCAATCATGCAAACATTTTCTGTGCTTTGAGAAGTTTCCGATTATTATTGACATCAATCAAAGCAGGTTCTTGGCTTTCCTTGACATATTCTGCCAGGGCATCATTTTCTTCTTCGATTGCTTGTTTGACTTGTAAGAGTCCTCTGCCACCAGACCTTCGAGGCAGATTGAGCTGGTCAACATCAATGTGAGGATGCAGTGAATTATGAATGGTCATGAGTTTTCTTGTTTTTCTGTCCAATATGTCCAGTTCTGCCTGCGTCCAGTTTATGATGCCAGCAGTGTATCTTATGACAGTGTCATGAATGACTTTTCAATAACTTTGAAGCACAGGTTCTATTCCAGAGTTTCGGGGTGCAATGTCACCTGTATGCAGATTACTCCTCTGTTGTGCCAGCTCCACTGGCTGCCAGTTTGCTACCCGGCACAATTCAAAGTGTTGGCTTTAGCCTTTAAAGCCCTAAACGGTTCTGGCCCAGCTTACCTGTCCGAAAACATCACTCCCTATGAACCATCCAAGTGTTTAAGATCGTCTGGAGAGGACCTGCTCTTGGTCCCGCCTTCTTCACAGATACGATTGGCGGGGACGAGAGACAGGGCCTTCTCAGTGGTGGTCCCTTGGCTATGGAATGCCCTTCCCAGGGACATTAGATCAGCCCCCTCCCTTTTGACTTTCCAGAAAAAAAGTCAAAATCTGGCTATTTGAGCAGGCGTTGGAAAAGGCAGTGTAATCATTAGGCATAGGATTATGGAACAATTGGACTATGAGATCGGATCACGTTTTTATCTAGGAGACAAAATGATTTGTCCTTACTACTGTTATGGTTTTAATTGATGTGTAAATCCTTTTAAATCTTTAAATGTTTTATGATGTTGGCATTGAATTTTTGCCTTGTGAACCACCCCGAGTCGCCTGCGGGCTGAGAGGGGCGATATACAAATGTAGCAAATAAATAAATAAATAAATAAATAAATAAATGCAACATTCACACTTGCTTCAACAGACAAGGGTTCTTCCTCCCACCCTGGACATTATTCCACAGTGATAGAAACACTCCACTTGCCTCACTGCCAACAGACCCTCTGAAGATGCCATTACTGCCACGGGTGCAGGTGAAACGTCGGGAGTGGATGCCACTCAAACATGGACATACAGTCTGCAAAACTGACAGCAACCCAACACATCCATTCTTCTGGAGAGGTACAACCTCCCTGTTTGTGCATGCACATGCCATACACGTGTGACAGTTTTGCAGTCCAAAAAAGCACCTCCATATCAAAGCAATGATTGAGATTGGAAATGGGAAAGCTGTCCAGCAGGCCCAGTCCAGCTGCCAGGATGCCTTGGTGAACTCTGCTGACACAGACCCCTTTTGAGGGCTGCCGAGTCCAGATCTGGGTCCAAGCCTCACGTCACCGAGATAAATGCAGGGTTATCTCAGAAACTCCAAGCTGTTTTGGCCTCTGCTGCCAGGCTGAGGCCTGGACTCTGCAAATGACCACAGAGGGCTACTTTCAAATGGGAGGACTTTTGGAAGAGCCTTGGAGGTCAGAACAGTCCCAGGCCCTGGGATTTCAGGCCATCCTCGGAGGTTCATGTGCATATCTGCTCTGTAGAAGGAATGCACACAAAGTCTTCCATAATTTTACTATGCACCTCACCCACTTTGATGTTATACATACATACAAAGAGTCTGTGGTCGCCATTTTTCATCTAATGCTCCATTTGCCACAAATTCATCTAATCTCCTTCTAAAGTTTTAGTTCTAACTTTTAAGGCCTTATATGGTTTGGGGCCAGTGTACCTGAAGGAGCGGCTCACCCCATATGTGCCCAGAAGATCACTGCGTTCCTAGGGGCTCAACTTACTAGAGGTGCCTGGTATCAAGACCTACAGGTTGTCGAGTACGCGGCAGAGGGTGTTCACAGTGGCTGCGCCGAGCCTCTGGAACTCGCTGCCCGAGGAGACGCGAGCCCTACGGGGCTTGATGGCATTCCGCAAGTCCTATAGACTTGGCTGTTCAGACAGGCATTTGGCCCTGACTGATGCCGCTGTAATTTGCCATCCTGCCGCGTCTTGCCACCTGAATTACTGTCGACCTGCTGGGATTTTATTGTTGGGAGCGGGGTTTAATTGGTTTTATAATGCTGTTTTTATGTGTTTTATCTGTGTTTTATCTGGTTTTTATTGCTGTAAACCGCTCTGGGCTCCAGAGAGAGCGGTCTACTAAATCGAATAAATAAATAAATAAATAAAGCTGCAGGAGAAAGCAGTTGCCATTCCATACTTATGTGAGGTTGAAGGGGCACATTCAATTTACAGTTCCGTAGCTGGAGTTCTATACTTGCAACCATTTCAAAATGCGTGCATCTACACTGTAGACTTAATGCAGTTTGACACCACTCGAATTGCCATGGCTCAATGTGATGGAGTCATGGGAGTTGTAGTTTTACAAGGTATTGAGCCTTCTCTGCTCAGCCAAATCATGTCTCCCTAGATTCGTGTTTCTCCCACTTCCAAAGGCCATGACCCTTCAAAACAATTCCTCGTGTTGTGGCGACCCCCAACCATAACATTATTTTCCTTGCTACTTCATAACTGTAATTTTGCTACTGTTATGAATAGTTAAGTAAATATCTGATATGCAGGAGCTCCGGACTCGAATTCAGGAACACAGATCACGGATCAGAACAGGAAATGAAAGTTCGATATTATATTCACATTTCAAAATCCATAAACATTCCTGCGATGACTTTAATGTAACTTCTTGAAAGGATCAAACCCAAACCTCATATTGATGCTAAAAGATTACGGATTAGATTAGAATTTAAATTCAGAGGCCCCTCCCGGTTTAAATGATGGATTAACTTTAAATGGGCTTTTGTTGTTATTTGTTACACCTGGTTTACCAAATATGGATAAATACAATGGTGTTTTTGCATCTCATTGTGCGATATCATGGATATGAGTCACTGGCCATTACTGTATTTGATGTATTTACTATTGTAAGGTATGTATGATTTACTTGCAACTGCCCTTATATTTGTTGTCCCTAGTAGTTCCTTTTGGGGAGAATGATGTGCATGAATAGATGGTATGATTTAGTTATATATATTCTTGTAATTATATAGCACCACTCCCGCTTGATTGGAATGCGTTGTATATACTCCCGGATTTGTCCCCGGTCCTGAGGAAGCCTAGAGGATGAAACGGTCTAGCGCAGGCACTGGCCTTACCGTCGACCGTTTGGAGCCCTTTTGGATTATTTACTTTACTTTTGAAATCAATATCATTGTGCATATTATATACTGGAATTTACGTTTGAAATGAAGATTCTGCCATTAGTGCATGAATATGGACGCTCTGGGACTACCTGGTTGTGAGTACACATGGAGAGGAATACTCCTCCAGTAAATATAGACTGCTTTGCATTCCGACTTACCTGCGTGTAAGCCTTTGATTAATGCTGTAATGTTGCACATTTATGTATAGAATTGAGATGATATCAACCTTGGAGTTATGCTATTGTGCATTGATAAATATATTGTGATTACTCCACTTACATTATAATTTCTTTAGTGCTTTTTAGTGCCTCGTTTCTTCCACTTACTTGTGTCCTTTGGTTACTAAAGGAACTACAATTCTCTGTCTTACGTGCTGGATTTTACCCTATATTTTTTAGGGGAAAGGATGATTTTTGAGATCATAATCTTTTGGAAAACCGGAATCTCCAAAGTCTTTTGGAGACTAATTGGCATTCAGTACCATTTGAAGAAATCATAACCTTTTTGTAAAATGTGATCTTCCTGGGAAGAGCTAAAATCTCATTTGAATCAATCTTCTCTTTAATGTGATATATATTTAATGGGATATATAAGGCAAATTAGGTTTCTCGGTTGTTAGACTGATATACCTGGTTATCACTTTGAACTGTTAGGAACAAAGATCATGCTAATGCACAAAATATATACTGTAGCAGATCTTCAGAAGTGTTATTTCAGTTGCTTAAAAAACCATCTACTCTCCCATAAAATATATTTGGTTTTAAATCATGTTCTCAGGAGACAAAACTAAGTACAGTAGAGTCTCACTTATCAAACCTTCGCTCATCCACTGATGTTGAATAAGCGAGACTCTACTGTATTCTTCAATAAAAGTAACATAGTTGGTTTACATACAAACTTTATGCATTCAGCATACATTGCCTGTCAGTTGAAAGTTTAAACAGTACGTTCTCCAAGGCAGTCTGTTGCACTCTCTTCTCTGTCTGATGTCTAATGCATAACAAACACTGACTATACATTACACAACACAACACAACACTGACTTCTAATATAAATAGAGTCTCAGTCTGAATAGTCCCAGATCTGGTCACATGGTCTACAGTTCCTCCCACAACCTCAAACAACATAGCGTTAAGGGAAACTGCCTAATGGTGTAACATTAGAAAATGTTGACCATTTCTGCTCCCTTGGCAGCCACCTCTCCTCACAAGTCAATTTTCAGAAAGAAATCAGCATTAGATTCCCATCCCTCCCGAGGTGCTTTCCCCACATTGGCTGTTTCACCCAGTTTGGAGGCGGATGTCCTTCCCTCCGGGTCAGAACTGGGGTGACAGCTGCATCCAAACTGGGTTAAACATGGCTGTTGCCCCAGTTCTGACGCTATTCTGCCTTCAGGGCCAAGAAAAAGGCTTTAAAAGTCTGGACAATGCAAGCTTTGGCCCTGAGGTAGAGAAAAAGCCTTCCCACATGCCGGGAAACCCAGGATCTCTATAAAAATGAGTGCTGGACTCAAAAATAGGGTGAACCAAACAGGATTTATTGAAATAACAACCAGTAAAGATGCTGGTGGCTCAAAAAGCTTGGTTGGTTGCAGGGGCGGACCAAGCTTTTCCCGGGGGGGACGCAAAAAAATTTGCGCCCCCAGTGCGCACGCGCACTGGCTCCAAAGCGGGAGCTAGTACGCATGCGGACCTTTTCGCACATGCGCAAAAGGTCCGCACACGCAGAAGCGGCCGGAGCGCCCGGGCTGCCTAGAAAAGGCGCGCGCGCCACAGCGGTGGCTGCAGAGCCGGCCGCGAGGCCTGGTCGGCACGGCCGTAGGGCAGCGCAGCACGGGCAGCACGGGCGGCACGGGCGCCGGAGAGCCGGCGCAGCGGCGCCCCTCCTGGGTGACGTCGCCCCTCCCCGGTGACATCGCCCTACGCACCTGCTTCCTTTGTCTAATGGATGAACCGGCCCTGGTTGGTTGCAAAAGGAAGTCCTTTGAACAAAGGGAGTCTATCACTATGCCTATTTGTGCAAAGCGATGGTACCTCTATTAGATCCCAGATGTCCTGTTGTCCTCTGGCTTGTAGACTCGCGAAGTCCTGTATTAGGCCCCAAAATCCACAGTCTCTGGTGAGGACGGGTCCACAGTCTCTGAAGATTTGGTTGAGAATGAAGGCAGACCAGTAGGTGAAATAAGATTGCTTTTCCCCAGCAAGCTAGATTCCAACCTTGCTTGTCCGTGATACCTCTGGAATGGAGGCAGAGGGGACGTCCAGCCCCTCAAGTAAACTCCGGAAAAAGGGAGGAGTTGAGGGCGGGGACACCAGGTTTGGAGCCAAGACACAACTCCGCCCCTGAGTGACCGCATGGCAGAGAGTGACCGCATGGCAGAACAATGGGACCATAGAACAAAGACCATGCAGGTGAAATACAAATACAAATATAAACAGGCCCTAGGGGGCGTCACAGACGCGGAGGGAAGTTCATCCCCATCCAAACTGGGTTAAACATGCGTGTCCGCCATTAATGAAGCCATTCTGAAATTTCAGAATTAATTTGGAAAATTCCAAAAAAATTTCCAGAAAATTTCAGAAGTCATTCATATTCGAAGCACCAGCGGCTCCTACATCCAGAATGGGTTTTGAGCCATTTTTTTATCAAACAGGCCTACGTTATAGCTGGAGGTCAGCTGTGACCAGCAGTGCTGCACAATTCGAAGAGGCACAAATGGAGGGCAAAAGGGAAAAACCTGCCAAGAGGAAGATGGGACCATCTTCCACCTGGAAACCAATGACCTCACTGTGGGAGAACATGCAGGTCAAGAATAGGGCTCCACAGCCCTCTACGGACCCACCGCCAAGACACCACATCTGGAAGACCATCATGCTTGACCTACGAGGGATCACCTAAGTAAGTAAGTAAGTAAGTAAGTAAGTAAGTAAGTAAGTAAGGGAAACTGCATACTAGAGCATACATAGACAATACAGTAAGCAAAACAGAACCATGCGCAAACACATTACTTGAAGAAGGTTGCTAATGTATTTCCAACATATTTCAGTGGGGTTGAACTAGGTGGCCTCTGGGGTCCCTTCCAACGTGGAGATTCTCCTTGCTTCCTATTCTTTGTACCCTCACGGATCCACAGTAAAACCCTGTCTCAGACATCAGCGCCTTGGCTATAGTTTCCGTTGGTTGATAGTTTTCTCCGAAAAGAGGGGGAAATTCCCTCTGATAAGCAGCAGATGCAAACGATGCTGCTGGTGCCGGCCCTGATTCAGCAGAAAGCCTGAGGTCAGGAAAGGCTCTTCTGCACAACCGCGCATCTTTCGGTCTGGCCGGCGCAATCCTCTGTTTTCCATGCTCCCTGGTCCACACGGGCAATTAGGCCGAAGCACAAACCATGGGTTACATTAGCGAGGCGTATACTTTTCTGCCCTCGGCCGCTTAATAAGCTTTGGCTTGAATGGGCCGCCAGAGAGTTTATTTCAGGTAAAAGCAAGATCAGCAGCGCAAAACGAGCGCCTTTGCCAGGGAGGAAGGAAAATGCAGGCGCACGCACACACGCTTTGGTCAGCCTCGTTCCTTTTCTCTATTCCCTAAATTGCAAAGATCTTGCTTGCAGGTCAAGCCTTTTTCTTTTTTTTGAAGGATTATTTTTAGTAAGTGATTGGCTCCAAGTGAAAATGACTCCAGGGAATTGTAAGCCTCTCTGCCCTGGCTTGCTCGCTCCAAAATCCAGACCACAAAACATTTTGGAAAGTGAACAAGGGAGGGATTGTGGAAGAGAGAAAGGCATAGGCCTCCCCTCAAACCGTGGAGGGTCTTTCTCTTGGCACAGGGATATGCCGTCTTGGGTTCGAGTCCCATCAGCTGCAGGGAAATGGGCTTTTGGAGGAGCGAAAAGTGGCAGTGTGCACTAGGCATGGTTTCGAACCCAAAAATGGCGATTCTAAATTCAAATGGGGGATTTTTTTTTATTAGTAAAAGAAAGACTTACAAAAAAATTTCAAAAATTTCTAAAATGTAACTTAATTACTAACGAAATTCGTTAGTAGTTCGTATGCCAGTGCATGCGCATTTCCAGATGGTTTTGGCCTACAACTCCCAGAAATCCTAACAGCTGGTAAATTGGCTGGGATTTCTGGGAGTTGTAGGCCAAAACTTGAATAAATCACACTGATTTCTAGATGGGACTCTCCAAATAGGAAGGAGGGAGGGAAGGAGGGAGGGAGGGGGTATTCTATTTTTGGAAGCAGCAAAAAAAAAGGAGGAGGAGCCCCTCGCTCCTCGCTGCCTCTCTCTCACCCCGATCCTGAGGGAGCGAGGGCCCAAGTTTGCCCAGGCTGAGAGGAAAAGGAAGAGGCCTGAGGCTGTGAGGAATGGTGGGAGTTGAAGTCCAAAACACCTGGAGGGCTGAAGTTGGCCCCTCATGAAGCCTCTTCAAGGCTTTAGATCCTGGCAGGCAGAAGGGGCAGGGAGAGCCGTCCACTCCTCCTGCCCTGCCAGGATCTAAAGCATCAAAGAGTATTGGGGTGAGAAACCAACCTAATGTATAATAGAATGAATGCTACTGTAAGTGCCTAATATTATAAGTAATCCAACTGGTCATATACCTACATTCCATGCACATGCAATAATACAGCAGTAATAACAATGGGTATAAGAAGAGTTGCAAAACCCGGGCACAGGTGCCTGGGTGCACACACACATATTCTTTTGGGGGGATTTGCTGCAGAATCTTCTCTATGAGCCCGGGATTCTGCAGCAAAATCCCCCCCAAAGAATATGTATGTGTGTGCACCCAGGCAGCAAACGCTGTGCCCGGGGTTTTGCCTTTTCCCGGGCTCATAGAGAAGAGCCCTTTGCAGTGTGCACCCTTGAGGAGGGACCACAGTCAGAATACTTCGGTTTGAATTTTACCTCTTCTTATACCCATTGTTATTACTGCTGTATTATTGCATGTGCATGGAATGTAGGTATATGACCAGTTGGATTACTTATAATATTAGGCACTTACAGTAGCATTCATTCTATTATACATTAGGTTGGTTTCTCACCCCAATACTCTTTGATGCTTTAGATCCTGGCAGGCAGGAGGCAGGGAAGCCTGGAAAAAATGTAAACAGAGAGGTTTACTCAGAAGTAAATCCACAAAGGAGGGCACTTCATCCAAAGTGCCCTCCTTTGCAGATTTACTTCTGAGTAAGCCTCTCTGTTTACATTTTTTCCAGGCTTCCAGCCGAAAGAAGGAGCGAGTTTAGGGCTTGCCTTGCCATAATACTTATTGGCAAGGGAGGCGGGAGGGTGGTGAGAGAGAAGGAGGTGCCCCCCCCTCACGACCTAATAACGACACTTAAGAAAATCCTGGCCCCGAAGTTCTATAAAGAAAGTCCACTTCCTGGTTGGCGTTCCAGATGCGGAAATACTCAAAAGTAGCATTTCTTACGAATTTCTTACGAATCATTTCATTTTCATAACTTTTTTCTCATGCCTAGTGCGCACCTTGAGGGTGCAGCAGCAATAGTGTCTAGATTCAGGGAAGTCATGCTCCCCATGCTCTATCCTGCCTTCATCAGACCACATCTGGAATACTGTGCCCAATTTTGGGCACCACAACTGAAGGGAGAGGTTGACAAGCTGGAATGTGTCCAGAGGAGGGCGACTAAAATGATCAAGGGTCTGGAGAACAAGCCCTATGAGGAGCGGCTTAAAGAGCTAGGCATGTTTAGCCTGCAGAAGAGAATAGGCTGAGAGGAGACATGGTAAGGACCATGTATAAATATGTGAGAGGAAGTCAAAGGGAGGAGGGAGCAAGCTTGTTTCTGCGGCCCTGGAGACTAGGACACAATGGAGTAATGGCTTCAAACAACAATGAATCCTTGCTGCCAAGAAATCCCTGGGAAAATCATGTTTGGGGGTTCCTTGCCCCCCAAAATAAAATAACAAAATTCAGGACATCACCAGAAGTCGACAGATTACTTGAAGGCACAGACCCAAAAACTACTGGAGAAGAGAGCAAGGCTTGAGTGTAGAAAAGGAAAACAATTTCACAGGCGGAGGAGCTCCATCAAGGAGGTCAGTCACCATTGCTGGGGGTTTGCAAGAGCCACACAGAGCTGATAAAAACCCTTTGAGTGGATTTCCCACTCAAAGGAGCACCATAAATTAAAACTGATCTAATAACTCGTAACCAACACCCAGAGGTGCATTGGGCATTTTTTTTCATCGAAACCCAACAGAAAACAAGAAAAGAAACCAACATATTTTTAAAACCTCTGGTCTTTTCATTATCTGGAAAGGATTAAAACTCTTCCAAACCTATTTCTAACTTTTTTCAAACTGACTGTTAAGCAGTTTTCTTGGCTATCCTCTGAGGCTAAGAGAGCGTGACTTGCCCAAGGCCACCCAGTATGGTTCCATGCATGCGCAGGGATTTGAACCCTTTATGATGGTGACCTTCTCTTGGTTTTCAGGGATGCAGCGCACTCTGACAGTGTTTGTATTAGCTTCAATCTGCATTATATGGTCAGTGCAGGTGTGCCCATGTCATCCTGAAAGTCTTCCATGCTGGACAGCCATCTGTCAAGGATGATTTGATGGTGCTTTTTCTGCATGGCAGGGGTGGAGTAGATGGCACATGTGGTGTCTTCCTGCTCTATTATTCCATGCTTCTATCCAGTGTTCAAGAACTCTTCAAATGGGCTGATGGGCACATCGTCTACATCAGGGGTAGGGAACCTATGGCTCGGGAGCCAGTTGTGGCTCTTTTCATGATTGCATCTGGCTCTACAGAGCAGCCCAGGCCTCGGTTTCCCAGCATGCAGCAGGGAGGAGTGACGCAAATGCGTTGCGATGGCCACTTCCGCGCCATCATTGCCACCTCTTCCTCATCCCCCACTGCTCTCAGGGCCCTGTGCCCTCTTCGCCTTGTCTTCCTCTGCCACGGGCCTCGGGGGAGGCAGGCCTGGCCCTGGTGCCATGGACCCGGCCTCGCTGCCCCCGGGGGGATGCCCAGCTCATTGCCCTCATCATTGGGCAGCTCAAGAGCCGCGGCCTCTTCGACGCCTTCCAGAGGGACTGCCTTGCTGACATTGACACCAAGGTCTGCCTTGGCCCCACGCCCTCCTCCCCCTTCGTTCTTTTCTTTTTCCTTTCTTTTTCTTTCATTCTTTTTCCTCCCTCTCTCCCTACCTTCTTTCCTCCCTCCCTCTTCGTTCCTTCCTTCCTCTACCATTCTTTCCTTCTCTCCTTCCTTTCCCTCCATCTCTCCCCTTCCTTCTTTCCTTCATTCTCCCTCTTCCTTCCTCTTCCTTTCTTTCTCCCCCTTCACCCTTTCCTTCTCTCCTTCCTTTTTCCTCCCTCTCTCCCCTTCCTTCTTTCCTCATTCTCCCTCCGTCCCTCCCTCTTCCTTCCTTCCTTCCTCTTCAATTCTTTTCCCCAAGTCTTCCTTTCCTTCTCCTTTCTTTCCTTTCACTTCCCTCTCTCCTCCTTCTATCTTTCTTTTCCCTTCATTATTTTACTTTTTTCCTCACTCCCTTTCTTTTCTTTCCCCCACCCTTTCCTTTCCTCCCTTCCCATTTCCTTCTTTCTTTTCCCCTCCTTGTCTCTCCCCTTCTTTTCTTTTCTTCCTTTTCCATAGTTTGTTCTTCTTTTCTTTCTTCCTCTCCCCCTCCCTCCTTTATTTCGTCTGTCTTCCTTTCCCCTTTCCTTCCTTCCTTCCGTCTTCTCTTCCTTCCCAGAGTCCTGAGCGTGCCTTTTGTAGAGCCAGGACTGAAGTGTCTCGTCATTCTGCCGGGGGAATCCTTTTTTCATAGTATGTACGTATAGACTCACATTTAGTTGAATTCAGTCTTAAATATATATATTATATGGCTCTCACTGAAATACATTTCCAAATATTTTGCTTTTAAGGCTCTTTGAGTCAAAAAGGTTCCCGACACCTGGTCTACATTGTAGAATGAATGCAGTTTGGCACCATGTTCACTGCCATGGTTCACTGCTCTGGAATGCTGGGATTTGTAGTTTGGTGAAGAACCAGCCGTATTTGGCAGAGAAGTTTAAAGCCTTGCAAAACTAAAACTCCCAGGATTCCAGAGCAAAACGCCTTGGCAGTGAAAATGGTGCCAAATTACATTCATTCCACAGTGTAGATGCATCCCATAATAGGACAAGGTTGACTCAATAGATTTCCCTTCTCTCCGTGGGAGTAGTAGTTTTCCAAGGACTTTATCATAATCATCATAATTTAGCCTTCTCTGCCAAAGCGTCACCAAACTGCAATTCCAAAGCTTCCAAAAAGCATGGAGCCAAGCCAGTTGAAAGGGTGCATGCGTTCTATAGTGCGGATGCACTCCTTTATATTTTCCATGGAAAGACTGCAACGTCTAGAATTCAAAGGCACAATAACAACAAAAATGCTGAATCTGCAATCGTTCGGAGTCTGTTCATGTGCAAAAACAGGAATATTAGCAAACCACCATAAGACGCGTTTCAAGAAGCCCCAGGACGAAGGCTGCCAAACATTATTTTTAGCCGCATGATAATAATCGCCACAATAGTAAAACACCTTTGTTTCTTAACAGGCTCCGGTGCCTTTTCGCTTCTTGGGGGTGGCCTTCCCTTTGGATGTGACTCATGCGGGTGTTTCCATGTGCCTTTAAAAAGTAACTTTGGAAGAGCCCAATGGCCATTTTTAGAGCCCTGGAGTGACATTTAATTCGGTGAGGGAGCCCAGCCACCCTTCTCGGAGCTTTTTTAGGCCCAATGAAAATGAGATCATGGCACACATCTGAAAGGCCAGTTCTATTCAAATGTAATTTAGTTATCCTTTCGGAAAAGTTAACAACAGCATCTTGGGTGCAAAGAGGAGGCAACAGACATCGGCAAATGCAGAGCTAAGACCAGATATGGAGCCCCCGGTGCGGTGGTGCAGTAGGTCAGTCTTTTTCAACCAGTGTGCCTAGGCACACTCCTGTGCCTTTGCAGAGCTCCAGGTGTGCCTCCAGAAAAACCTTTTGCCCCCCTTCCTTCCCCCCTCCTTTTGCCGCCGCTATTATTTTGTCCTCCTCCATGGGAGAAAAAATCTTCCCTTACCACGTTGGTATTAGGCTCTGTCCGCAGACGCCCCCCAGCTGTGAGGAAAAGCGTTACGCAGCATGCAAAGGAGGAGAGGAGCCCAATGGGCGGCTCCAAAATGACAACACGTCATTTTGGAACTGCCCACTGGGCTCCTCTCCCCGAACATGGCAGCATGCAAAGGAGCAGAGGAGCCCAATGAGCGGCTCCAAAATGACGCCGTGTCATTTTGGAGCCGCCCACTTGTGGATAACCTTTGGAACCGCCCACTTGCGCTCCTCTCCTGCTTCACATGCTGCCCTCTGTTTGCGGATAACTCCTATATATTGAACTTCTATATATTTCAGGTTATCCAGTACAGAGCCTAATCCAACGTGGTAAGGGAAGATTTTTCCTTTTTCTCCCATGGAGGTGCCAACATCATGTGGGTGCCAAACTGTACTCCGTTTATCAAATTCACTATATTGATACATTAACTTTATAAAACTTTTGTAATTGTGCATATTGCTAGTTTCACTATATTATTATTATTTTGCCTACTCTTTGTCCCCTGTTGTGTAAAAGAGGTGCCGAAACGCCATAAAACATTTTGTGTCATTTTGGTTGGTGGTGTGCCCCAGGATTTTGTAAATGTAAAAAATGTGCCTCGGCTCAAAAAAGGTTGAGAAACACTGCAGTAGGTTAAACCAGTGAGCTGCTAAACTTGTTGATTGAAAGGTCGCAGGTTCAAATGTGAGGAGCAGGATGAGCTTCCACTGTTAGCCCCAGCTTCTGCCAACCTAGTAGTTTGAAAGCATGCAAATGTGAGTAAATCAATAGATACTGCTCCAGCGGGAAGGTAAGGGTGCTCTATGCAGACATGCTAGTGGCCACATGACCTTGGAGGTGTCTATGGACAACTCTGGCTCTTCAGCTTAGAAATGGAGATGAGCACCAAAGTCCCAGAGTCCCACACAACTGGACTTAATATCAGGGGGAAACCTTGACCTTTACTATGATATGACAATGCAGAAATTAGGAAATAAAGCCGTGAATGAAATCAGTACTTCTTGGAAATAGAATAGCCTCTTTGGGTCTCAAGTCAGAGAAAAAAAGAAAGATGGTGGTGGTGGTAATAATTGCAAGCATGATGGAGTATCCCAGCCATGTTTCTGAAGGTCTTTAAACACAGGTTAGAAGGGCATCTTAACAAAAAGGGAGTTGAAGTAGATGATCTTTTGGTTCCTTCCAGCTCTGTGATCCCAAGCTTTCTCATTGCATGCTTGGTGCCAGAAAAGGGGAATTGAAATGAAGCATTTGGAAGAATGTCTTGATGGTAAAAACTACTTGGCTGGCAACAGTTTTCCTTCGCTGGTGGTCAGGCCCGGATTAACACTTTTTTGCGCCCTAGGCCACACTTTGGAAGTACGCCCCCTTTAAGCCAACCTCCTGCCACCTCCAAGGTCCCCATTCCCACCTGTTGGAAAGCTCCGCTGTGCTCTGATGGTCTCCCCGAGAGTCGGGAAGCTTGCGGAGAGCGCAGCGGGTGAAAAACTTGCTCCAAAGGCCCACACGAGAGAGAGAGAGAGAAAGTGAGAGAGAGCAAGAGAGAGAGAGCATGCATGTGTGTGAGAGAGAGCACGCTCATGTGTGTGTGAGAGAGCATGTGAGAGAGAGAGCACGTGAGAGAAAGCGTGAGAGAGAGAGAGCAAGTGAGAGAGAGCGAGAGAGTGAGAGAGAGAGAGTATGAGAGAGAGAGCGTGCGCGTGCAAGAGAGAGAGAGAGCAAGAGAGAGAGAGACTGAGGGGATGGAGCAGAGACTTTGCCGGGAGAAGGAGCAAGGAGGGGCATGAGAAAGAGGGAAGAGGGGTGCAGACCAGTTGGGTTTTTTTGGTCTGTAATCTGTGCCCCCCCCCCCCCCCAGCTTGTGCCCCTAGGTCATGGCCTCGTTGGCCTTATGGGTAATCCGGGCATGCTGGTAGTAGAGCCTCCTATGTTGCTGGCTAGAATAACAGAATAACTTGAGACCCCAAAAGCCACCCAGCCTGACCTTATTCTGCCAGACAGGAAAGCACAATCCAAGCCCTCCTGACAGATGGCCATCCAGCCTCTGCTTAGTAGCCTCCCGAGAAGGAGACTCCATTGGATTCCCAGGTAACGGATTCCATGATTGAAAAGCTGTGTCTGTCAAGAGGTTTTGTCCTAAGGGTTAAATGGAATCGCTTTTCACGTAGCTTCAGTTCATTGTTCCGTGGAGTCTGTTCAAGTATCAAGAGCAACAGAAAGAAGCTTCCTCTCTCCTCACCAGGACCTTCTTTCCATTATTTAAACCTGGCTCCCATGGTCTCTTCTTCTCCCAGCCTTCTCTTCTCCAAGCTAAACAAGCAGACCTTGCTCTCTAAGATGCTCCTCAAAGGGATGCATGGCATCCAAACTTTTTTGCCATTTTCACCTCCCTTCTCTTGGACATCTTTTGTCTCGTCCACATCTGCCTTGAATTGCTTTCATGTCAAAACAGAATAGAGCGGGACGTGGACTTGCTCCCCATGAACATAAGAACATAAGAACATAAGAAGAGCCATGCTGAATCGGGCCTCAGCCCATCTAGTCCAGCATTCTGTGTCACACAGTGGCCCACTAGTTGTACACGGGGATCTCTAGCAGAAAGGAGGGCAAAACCCTCACCTGCTCCCGACCCCCACAACCAGTACCGGGGAAAATCCTGCCTGCCTCCATCAACACAGAGGTGGCACTTGGATGTCCATTTCAGTAGCTACTGATTCCCTTGGTCTCCATGAATCTGTCTAATCCTGCCTTGAAGCTGTCCAGGCTGACAGCTGTCACAACCTCCTCTGGAAGTGAGTTCCATAACCCAATGACCCTCTGGGTGGAGAAATATTTCCCTTTATTAGTCCTAATTTTCCTACCTTGGAGCTTTAGGGAGTGCCCCCTAGTCCTAGTGTTGTGTGACAGAGAAAATATTTTTTCTTTGTTCACCTTTTCTATCCCATGCATGATTTTATACACTTCGATCAAGTCACCTCTTAAACGCCGTCTTTCAAGGCTGAAAAGACCAAGGCGTTGCAACCTGATTTCATAAGGGAGCTGCTCCATCCCTTGGATCATATTTGTTGCCCTTCTTTGTACCTTTTCCAGTTCCGTTATATCCTTTTTGAGGTGCGGTGACCAGAATTGTACACAGTACTCCAGATGTGGCCTCACCATAGATTTGTAGAGAGGCTCTATTCTGCTTTCGTTAGACAACACCTGAAATAGTGTGTCCAATTCTGGGCACCACAATTGAAGGGAGATGTTGACTCGAAGCTGGAATGTGTCCAGAGGAGGGCGACTAAAATGATCCAGGTTCTGGAGAACAAGCCCCATGAGGAGCAGCTTCAAGAGCTGGGCAAGTTTAGCCTGAAGAAGAGAAGGCTCAGAGGAGACATGATAGCCATGTATAAATATGTAAGGGGAATATATCATAGGGAGGAGGGTGCAAGCTTCCTTTTTGCTGCCCTGGAGGCTAGGACCCAGTGGAGTAATGGCTTCAAACTACAGGAAAGTAGATTCCACTTCCAGATTGTAAGAGCTATTCAGCAGTGGAACTCTCTGCCCTGAAGTGTGTGAGAGGCTCCTTCTATGGAGGCTTTTAGACAGAGGCTGGTGGCCATCTGTTGGGATGCTTTGAATGTGATTTCTTAGCAGAATGGGGTTGGACTGGATATCCCACAAGGTCTCTTCCAACTCTAGGATTCTATGATTCTATATCAGAATCTATATTCAGGGATCTTTGTGCCCCTCTTCCCCAATCACCTTATGATACAGTATATACAGAGTACAATGACTTTGTACAAAGACTGCAGCGCCTAACATCCTGCTTTGCAACAGCTGCAGAGCTGTTTGAGCTGGAAGTCAGGCTGAAGAAAATGGAAGTCCTCTACCAGCCCGCACCACAGGAAGAACACCATCACCCCTACGTCAGCATAGGCACGTCTGTGCTTAAGTCCGTTCAGCAGTTCACCTACCTGGGAAGCATCATCTCTTCAGACACCAACATTGATAAAGAGATAGATCACAGATTAGCAAAGGCATAGAGTGCATTCGGAAGGTTTCACAAAAGAGTCTGGAGTAACAAGCACCTGAGGCAAAGCACCAAAATCAGTGTGCACAGAGCTATCGTACTGTCTATTCTCCTCTATGGGTCTGAAACATGGGTCACTCTTCTGCTTTCAGGGCCTAAAATGGGCTTTAAAAGGATGGACATTGCAAGCTATGGCCCTGAAGGTAGAGTAAAGCCGTCCCACATGCAGGGAGACCTGGAATATCTATAAGAATGAGTGCTAGACTCAAAAATAGTGAACCAAACAAGATTTATTGAATAACAACCAGTAAAAATGCTGGTGGCCCAAAATGCTTAGTTGGTTGCAAAAGGAAGTCCTTTAAACAAAGGGATTGCAATCACTTGCCTCTTTGCAGAGTGATGGTACCTTTCTTCGATTCCAGGTTTCCTGTTGCTCTCTGGCTTTTGTAGGCCCACGAAGTCCTGTAAAAACCCCAAAATCCGCAGTCTATGTTGAGGACAGTTCCTCCTTTGCACTGCAGGCTTGGTTGGGAGCGAAGGTTAGGCTTAGTAGGTGAACTAAGATGCTTTTGTCGCAGCAATGGCTTAGATTCCACCTTGCTATGATCTCTGGAATGAGGCCAGAGAGGAAGTCCAGCCTCTCAGGTGACCTCTGGAAGAGGAGGAGTCAAGGGCGGTGACATCAGGTTTGGAGCCAAGACACAACTCCGCCCCTAAGTGCCCACATGGCAGAACAATGGGACAAAGGCCTTGCAGGTAAAGGCAAATAGGTACGCAGTACAAATATAAGACCAGCCCCGTGGGGGCGCCACAGTCACCTATCGCCAACACCTACGACTCCTTGAACGCTTTCATCAGTGTTGTCCTCGCACAAGCCTAAACATACACTGCATCGACTATGTGACGAATGTTACTGTCCTTGAGCAAGCAGGGATCACCAGCCATGCTATTGAGTACGCAGCTGCTCTGGGCAGGGCACGTCTCTAGGATGGAGGACCACCGCCTCCCAAAGATACTACTCTACGGTGAACTCGCCACGGGTCAGCGCAAGAGAGGTGCTCCCAAAAAGAGATATAAGGACTTCCTGAAACAACATCTCAGATTTGGGCAGATTGATAATCAACAATGGTCCACCCTGGCCTCACATCGGGAGGCATGGAGATGCACTATCCATAATGCTGCGGCCTCTTTCGAGACGTCACGCCAAACAAGTCTCATGCTGAATGAGTCTCGAAGAGAAACGACAACTCAGAAAGAACCGCAACCTGGAAACAACTTCACCCAAGGAGAGTTTCTGCTGTGCTTTCTGCAACTGGACTTGCCTATCTCAGATTGGCCTTTTTAGTCATCAACGAGCTTGTAGAAAGCGTGGGATGAGTCCTTCCTGAATCTTCATTTGTGAAGAAAAGCCAAGAAGACAATGACTTTGGGTTTGCCATTCTGACACAAAGGAGATTCAGTTTTGATTTGCTTTTGGACTCTTTTGCTTTCCAACCCACCCCCATCCCCCCGACAGTGAGAAATTCCCCTGTGTTTTGGTGTAAATATGAATAAAGAAATTACTTTTATCTTTAGTTGGGGTGCACAATTGCAGCTTTTGGGATATTGTGTAGCATTCACTAGGATGCACAGTTGCATCTTTTAGGATTGTGTTTTCAGTCTTCTACCTTCAGCTGGGATGCATCATTTGGGATTTGTATCTTCAGTTGAGATGCACAACTGCGTCTTTTTGGTGTGAGAGCCAAGGAAGCCTTAACTTAGAATCACAGATTTGTAAGGGATCCCCAAAGGCCATCCAGTTCAGCCCCCACCTGCCAGGCAGGAAGACGCCGTCCAAGCTCTTCTGATAGGTGGTTGCTGCCCAGTCTCTGTTTAGAGACATCCAAAGACTCCCTCGGCTGGACTCCAAGGCTCTTACTGTCAGGATTGTGGTATCCCGCCCGGGCCAAAAAAGGGGCTTTAAAAGGATGGATGAATTCTATGGACCCTGGGGTTCGCGTTCTAGCCCTCCCATGTACAGGAGACCTGGAGTATTTAAGCAATGAGTTCAAGGTGAACTCAAAACAATGGTTTATTTGCTTACAATCAATAAAAACTGATGATCCAAAAGCTTGAAGTGGGTTGCAAAAAGGGTCCTTTAAACAAAGGGATTGCATTCACTTGCCTTTTGCAGAGTGAAGGTGTGACCAGGTACAAAAGCCTCGTACTGGATTCACTGTGGACAACTGACCACTGCCTCCAATACTCAATGTTTTGCTTTCTCTTTATTTATTATTATCTTGCTGCCACCATTTGTCAATGCTTGACCACTGGATGTGAGGGTCTTTGTGTACAAACGACTTCCACAGATGTTTTTGTTGAAAGTGTTTAACAGTTTATTTTACACAAATGGGCTAATAGCTGGTGGTTTCAAAGGTGCTCCAAAGAGGTACAAACTTGCAACTTTAAACAATATAGCACTGGGGTTTTCCCCCTGATACAGTTACACACAAGTAACTACTTAATACTGGGTTACTCTCAACCCTGGGACTAAACTCTGTCCCACACACTTGGGTTTCCCTCAACCCACACACAGAACTGAACTGCACACTGCAGTTCCTACAGACAGCTTGCTGCTTCAGCAACTCTAATTCCTAACTAACTCTGCTCACAGCAGCTGGCCAACTGACATTCTTCAACTGTCAAATTCAAACTTGCACATTCTAAAGCAACAGAGTGGCCTCTGTTGTCATGGCAACAGCCTCTGCCTAAAGCCTGCTGCTAGGAACATTCCATGGCTCACTCTCTGCAGCTTTTATAGAATGTCCCTTCGAAATACATATAAACAAACATGTGATTAACATACAAATAACCACCTCATCACAGAAGGTGCCTTTCTTTAGTTTCCAGGTATCCTATTGCTCCTCAAATGGTCCTCTGGCGCACGAAGTCCTTTGGTCCCCAAAGAAATACAGTCTCTGTTGAAGGGCTGGCCCTTCCTATTACTGCATTACTTGGTTTGAGAGCGTTGGAAGACTATACTTGAATGAAGGTGCTTTGTCTGAGCCTTGGCTCCAAACTTCCGCCTGCTTCGTCCATGTTCTATGCTTGGAATGAGGCCAGAAAGGAAACCCAGCCTCTCAGGTGACCTCTGGAAGGGGAGGAGTTCAGGGCGGTGATGCCAGGTATGGAGCCAGGCACAGCCCCTCCCATCAGTCCACATGGACACAACAATAGAACAAAGGCCCAATGCAGGTAAAGGGCAACAAAATACAAAACAGAGATATAAAACCAGCCCCGTGGGGGCGTCACAAGGATGTTTTTTCTAATGTTTAGGTGGAATCCCTTTTCCCACTGTTTCACTCAATTGCATCCAAGTGGATTAAAATCCATAAAAGGTTTCCTTGGAGGATGGCGAACTCTTCATCTTTAAAGAGAATTTGGATGTCATTGAATTATAGGATCCAACAATTAGAAGAGACCCATTTAGCACCACCTTCATCTGCTATCCGAAAAGACACAATCCAATCTCTCCTGACAGATGGCCATCCAGCGTGTGCATCTAAACCTCCAGAGGAGGAGACCCCCACCAGACTCCCAAGCAGCAGCACATCCCACTGTCAGAGCATCAGGAAGCTCTTCCTAATGTTAGGTGGACTCTGTTTTCATACAATGTGATTTCTAGTCTCGGGGGCAGCAGAAAACAAACTTATCCCCTCCTCAATGGGACATTTTTTCCAATGGGTTGTTGTAGATTTCTCAGGCTATCTGGCCACGTTCTAGAAGCATTCTCTCCTGACGTTTCACCTGCATCTATGGCAGGCATCCTCAGAGGTTGTGAGGTCTGTTGGAAACTAGGGAAATGGGGTTTGTGTATCTGTGGAAAGTCCAGGGTGGGAGGAAGAACTCTTGTCTGTTGGAGCTAAGTGTGAATGCTTCAATTGGCCACCCTCAGGCATGTAGCCAGGGGGGCTTAGGGGGCTTCAGCCCCCCCGAAATTCTCAGGGTGGTCCGTGAGAAGGCCTTACTGGTACATTATTTAAACTGTTATGTTTATTCATATCATGATCTGATCACCATGCTCATTATATCCCACCTTCATGGGGTTATTGGGATAACAATACAAAAGGTTTGCTAGGGTAAACCCACCCAGTCTCAGCCCCCGAACCATACTCAGCCCCGAACCAAAATCCTGGCTACGGCCCTGGCCACCCTGATTAGCATTTGATGGCCTTGCAGTTTTTAGGTGTGGCTTGTTACTGCCCGGGGGAATCCTTTCTTGAGAGGTGATTAGCTGTCCCTGATTGTTTTTTGTCTGGACTTCCCCTGTGTTTGAGCGTTGTTTTCTGTCCCGATTTAGTACTGGTATCCAAATTGTGTTCATTTTCATGGTTTCCTCCTTTCTGTTGACATTGTCCACATGCTTCTTATGGATTTCAATGGCTTCTCTGTGTAGCCGGACACGGTAGTTGTGAGAGTAAGAACATAAGAACATAAGAAGAGCCATGCTGAATCGGGCCTCAGCCCATCTAGTCCAGCATTCTGTGTCACACAGTGGCCCACCAGTTGTACACAGGGATCTCTAGCAGAAAGGAGGGCAAAACCCTCACCTGCTCCCGACCCCCCACAACCAGTACCCGGGGAAATCCTGCCTGCCTCCATCAACACAGAGGTGGCACTTGGATGTCCATTTCAGTAGCTACTGATTCCCTTGGTATCCATGAATCTGTCTAATCCTGCCTTGAAGCTGTCCAGGCTGACAGCTGTCACAACCTCCTCTGGAAGTGAGTTCCATAACCCAATGACCCTCTGGGTGAAGAAATATTTCCCTTTATTAGTCCTAACTTTCCTACCTTGGAGCTTCAGGGAGTGCCCCCTAGTCCTAGTGTTGTGTGACAGAGAAAATATTTTTCTTTATTCACCTTTTCTATCCCATGCATGATTTTATACACTTCGATCAAGTCACCTCTTAAACGCCGTCTTTCAAGGCTGAAAAGACCAAGGCGTTGCAACCTGATTTCATAAGGGAGCTGCTCCATCCCTTGGATCATTTTGTTGCCCTTCTTTGTACCTTTTCCAGTTCTGTTATATCCTTCTTGAGGTGCGGTGACCAGAATTGTACACAGTACTCCTCACAGTGGCCTCACCATAGATTTGTAGAGAGGCAATACAACATTTGCCGACCTATTTTCGATTCCCTTCCTGATCATGCCAAGCATAGAATTTGCTTTTTCACTGCTGCAGCGTGACTGGGTTGACATCTTCATTGAGCTCTTCACCAAGACCCCAAGATCCCTTTCCTGGTTTGTCTCGGAAAGCTTTGATCCCATCAGTTGATAAGTGTATTTGGGGTTCTTTGCCCCGATGTGCATGACTTTACACTTGTTTAGGTTAAAATGCATTTGCCACTTTGTTGCCCATTCACTCAATTTCGAGAGATCTTTCTGGAGCTCTTTACAATCAGTTTCATTTTTAACTACCCTGAACAATTTAGTGTCGTCTGCAAACTTTGCTACCTCACAATTTACTTCTACATCCAGATCATTTATGAATAAATTAAAAAGTAACGGTCCTAAAACTGAACCTTGGGGTACGCCACTTCTCACCTCTTTCCATCCAGAGAAATGTCCGTTTATTACCACCCTTTGTTTCCTACAGTTTAGCCAGGTTCCAATCCAGGACAAGACCTGTCCCCTGATTCCATGGCTGAAGAGCTTATTTAGGAGCCTTTGGTGAGGGACTTTGTCAAAAGCCTTTTGAAAGTCAAGGTAAACAGTGGTCCAGCATCTCTGTGTTCTCATATCATATGCTGTGTCCAGGTTGGTTCCTCAGGTGCCAGGTTGGTTCCTCAGGTGCTCTGCTATGGCTGGCTACTCTGGCTGAAGTAGTAGTCTGCAGTGCCTTTCATGTTCCTTGATTCATGTTTGGGCAACACTGCATTTGGTGGACCCTGTGCTATGGAGACTTGTCCACAGCTGCATGGTATTTCAACCTAACTCTCATGTCCTTTTCTCCAAGCTATAACAACAACAACAACAACAATAATAACAAAATAATATTTATATTCCGCCACCATCTCCCTGAAGGGACTCGGGGAGGCCAAGCCCATCAAATACAAATACAACAGTGCATCAACAAAACAAGCAAGTAAAAACAATATAAATAATATAACTAAACATAAAGCAATAACACAGAAGAGATTTAAAAACACTATGGTGGGGCCAAATGTAATAGATTAATGTTTATTTAAAAAACAATGGGCGTGTACAGAGTAGGGTGTGTCTAGACACGGGGGTTTTAGAGAGTGATGTAGGGAGATCAATCCAACGGGTAGATAAAGTGCTTCAGAGGACATATAGAGGGAGATTAGTCAAATCGGACAATAATTTCCTTTATTCAGGGAAGGCACATTGGAACAGCCACGTTTTCAGGCTCCTCCTAAAGACTGCCAAAGTGGGGGCTTGTCTGATGTCTTTAGGGAGTGAGTTCCAGAGTCGGGGGGCCACCATAGAGAAGGCCCTCTCCCTCGTCACCACCAATCGCGCCTGCGAAGAGCGCAGGAGCAAGAGCAGGGCCTCTCCAGATGATCAAAGAGATTGTGTGGGTTTGTAAACAGAAATGCAGTCACGCAGGTAGGCGAGTCCCAAACCGTTCGGGGCTTTGTAGGTAAGAACCTGCACCTTGAATTGGGATCGGAAGATTAACGGCAGCCAATGGAGCTCCTTAAACAGGGGGGTTGACCGCTCCCTGTAAGTCGCTCCAGTTAGCAATCTGGCTGCCGCCTGTTGCACCAGTTGAAATTTCCGGACCATCTTCAAGGGCAGCCCCATGTAAAGCACATTGCAGTAATCTAATCTGGAGGTGACTAAGGCGTGGACCACCATGGCCAGATCTGACTTCACGAGGTACAGTTGCAGCTGGCGCATGAGTTTTAGTTGTGCAAAGGCCCTCCCAGCCACCAACGATGCCTGGGCTTCAAGCGTTAGTAATGAGTCTAGGAGGACACCCAAGCTGTAGATCTGTGACTTCAGGGGGAGTGCAACCCCATCAAGCACGGGATGCCACCCTATACCACGATCCAGCTTACAATCGACCTGGAGGACCTTTATCTTGTCAGGATTAATCCTCATCTTATTCATCCTCCTCAGCTAAACATCTCCATCTCCTTGAAGGGATTCTTGTCTTCCAAACTGTTGATCATTTTGGCCGTCCTTCACTGGAGTTGCACCTTCAGTTGGGCCGCACAACGGTGTCGAAAGAGCCCCTTCTTTCTGGGCTGATGTGTATATATTTTATGGGGCTGGGAATGGGAGCATCTCCTCTTCCCGGCCTTCCCGGCCTGCGTCCACTTCTGGCTCTTCGCTGCCCTTCCGGCCTGCCCATGTCTGGCTGCGCAATCTTAATTCCGCCATAATCGGATCACCTGGATCGGTGCAATAAATCTCTCAGGAAGAGAAGCGAGAAATATTGGGCAGGTTGGGGGGAACGCAGGGAAGGAGGGAGGGAGATGCAAGAGCCGGTGAAAATCTTTAGGCATGATGTAAGAGAGACGGGCGGCAGGGATTGGAGTGCATTGCAACGGGGGAAGACTATAAAAACTCAGGGAGGAAAGGGAACCTTAGGGAAAAGTCAGAGGAAACCGGCCGGAAAGGTCCCATCGCTGGGGAACGTCAGTTCAATCCATCTGTGACTCAAGGTGAGTGCTACCTTCTCATTTTTCTTCTGTTTGCAACTCTTTGTGATGCTTTATTCCAAGTGCTTGCTATTTCCAAATCAGCAAAAACATGCCAAGTTTCTGTGTTTGATGTGTCTTCTGTGACTATTGTCAGATAGTGACAATGGAGTGGAATTATTATCTCGGAAGGAAAAACAAAGAGGCAACCCATGTTGATCCAAGTCTATCTATGGCACGCAAAGAAGAGCATCCCAGTACGGTACTTGGTTTATTTTGAAAGAATAATCCATTTGTGTGGCTACTTTTCCCCCCTCCAAATAACCACGACATGCCTTCTCTGGACAAACATGATGGAGAGCCAAGCGGAGGGGGTTTTTTGCTTTGGAAATGTTAACAGTTAGCAAAGTACATCCCAAAAAGGTGCATCTTGTTTGCAGATTGCTACTTTGGCAAAGGTTTTGGGAGTTGAGACGTAGGGGGAAAGGCTAGTGGGAGCAAACTATAAATCCCAGCATTCTATTATTATTCCCAGGCTTCATTCCATTGTATAGACAGGTGGGCATTCAAGAGGCCAAAAAAATAGATATAATGAAAAACAGATCATTACCTAATACTAGCTACAAACACACAGCACTAACTACAACAGTAAGACTAGAATCAGTAGTTCAGCTGAGGCCCATCGATGTTTGGGGGGGGGCAAGAGGGAAGGCGAGATCCAAGGGGGCAGACCTCCAAAGATTGTGGGGTGACCCTGAGTCCCAAGGAGAGTCGGTCTTCCAGGAGAAAGGGGCAAGTCAGTTCCTCCACGGCAATCATCGGAAGTGGAGGGTACATTGATGTTGCCATTCGTCTCCAACTCCCGAAGCCCACTCCCCAAACGGTTCTGGAATGGAATCGTCGGTGGCGGGCCTCGCACCGCTGGGATCCGTATCCAGAGGAAGTCAGTGCCACCCCCACAACACTCTGGGTGCCGCCCCCACAACACTCCACTGCCCCAGCGCCAGTTCCCAGAGCTTCTCCACGGCAATCATCGGAAGTGGAGGGTACATTGAGGGTACATTTGACTCTGTAGAAGAAATGCAGTTTGATCCCACTTTAACTGCCATGGTTCAATGCCATGGAACCCTGGGATTTATAGTTTGGTGAGGTACTTGCACTCTTTGGCAGGGAAGGCTAAACTAACTAACTACAACTCCCATGATTCCATAGCATCGAGCAATGGCTGTGAAAGTGCTGCTGAACTGCATTAGTTTTAAGTGGCACAGTGGTTTAAACTGCTGAGCTGCTGAACTTGCTGACAGGTTCGAAACCAAGGAGCAGGGTGAGCTCCTGTAGTTAGCCCCAGCTTCTGCCAGCCTAGCAGTTCAAAAACATGCAAATGTGAGTAGATCAATATGTTTCACTCCAGCGGGAAGGTAAGGGCACTCCATGCAATCATGCCAATGGCTACATGACTTTGGAGGTGTCTATGGACAACTCCGGCTCTTCGGCTTAGAAATGGAGATGAGCACCAACCCTCAGAGTCAGATATGACTAGGCTTAATGTCAGGGGAAAACCTTTACCTTTTACTACCTTGAATGTTTTAGGACTCTGGGAGTTATAGTTTGTTGAGCCACTAGCAGATTATTCTCAAATAAATCGACCGCTGCAGCCAGAATAGAACAACATCTCATTAACAACACAGATTGTCCTTTTCTGCCATTTTCCTTTTCTTGGTGTTCTTGCTTGTTTGATTATCTTTCACATCCAAAATTATGACACTTCAACCCCACTTTTTATTCCCCTGACACTATGCAATAGTAATGTGGGATTTGTAGTTTGGGGAGGTATTTAGAACCCTGTGCTGAAGAGCTCTAGTTTCGCTCGAAACATTGGATGTTAACAGGAAGTAATAGGCGAAAGTATACCAAAGTGCTATAATTGTATTGTGTGGAGGAGAATTGCGTTTGCACAGACGATAGGTAGGCACGCTATTCTATTTTCATCCGAAGTGTTTCTATAAGCAGGTTGGAGCAAAGAATGAGAATGTGTTTTTCCAGCTCTTAGAAAAGAAGGATATTGGTGGGTTGGGGTTATCGACACTAGAATAACACCACTATTGTTATTATCACTGACTACTATTGCTGATGCTATTGTTCTTATTTACTTTATTTATTTAATTGTTTACTTCATTTCTATTCTGCCCTTCTCACCCCACAGGGGACTCAGGGCGGATTACAATGTACACATTACATTTAGACACACAAACACACAAGACAGACAGAGGCAATTTAACATCTGGCCACCAGGGGGAGCTGTCACACTCCTTCATTCCTCAGCATGTTTTCTGGAAATCTTTTTATGGCCTCGTAAATCAGTTAAATTTAGCCTCCCCACACATAGGTGGTACCTTAATTTCCTACTTGACAGATGCAACTGTCTTTTGAGTTGCAAAGGTCGACAACATGCTACACAATAGGTCAAAAGCCCACCTCGACCTGGGCAGGCCTCGAACTCATGACCTTCTGGTCAGTAGAGATCTTATGCAGCTGACAACCAGCCAGCTGCACCACATTCCCGGTGCTTTGTTATTATTGCAACAATCTGGGCCAACTAGCCGCATCTTGAACTGGAAATGGTTTTGAGACGAAGTGTGAAGCATTGCAAACTCCTCTGTCTTCTTCCCTTTGGGAAAAAAAACCATCCCTTGTTAAACAAGCAGCACAACAAAGGTGCAATATGTGTGCTGTGACCCACAATTCTATCAAAGCATTCCCTACTTATATAATTGGGTAGTACCCCTTTAACTGGTTCCATCCTACAGAATCCTGGGACACCTAGTTTGGGAAGGTACTTAGAATTTGTTCTGGTCCCTGCACTACAGAGAATTAAGTGTGATTGGCAAACTGAGAATCCCAGGAGTGCAAATCCAATCCTGGAATGCAAATCCAATGCTGGCCTGCCTTAGATTCATAGAATCAAAGCATCCTTGAGTTGGAAGAGACCTGGAGGGCCATCCAGTCCAACCCCATTCTGCCAAGAAGCAGGAAGAGATTGCACTCAAAGCACCTCCAACAGATGACTATCCAGCCTCTGTTTAGAAGCCTCCAAAGAAGGAGCCATCACCACACTCCTGCTGGGGCAGAGAGTTCCACTGCTGAACAGCGCTCTCTCACACACAGCCAGGAAGTTCTTCCTCATGTTCAGGTGGAATCTCCTTCCTTTCTTGTAGTTTGAAGCCCTTGTTCCATTACGTCCTAGTCTCTCTCCAAAACAAGCCTGCTCCCTCCTCCCTAGGGCTTCCCCATACCTCTTGGTCCATGGCTCTCATCCTGTCTCCTCTCAGCCTTCTCTTCTTCAGGCTAAACATGCTCAGCTCTTTAAGCCGTTCCTCATAGGGCTTGTTCTCCAAACCCTTGATCCTTTGAGTCTCCCTTCTCTGGACACAGTATTCCAGCTTAGAGTCAACATCTTCCTTCAATTGTGGTGTCCAGAATTGGACACAGTGGGATTCCAGGTAAAGAGGTCTGACCCAGGCAGAATGCTTTGTGTCCACAGCTATTCCAGCTTTACAAGCAATCCAACCTGTTAAGTATGTCTGTATGACTTTATACTAGGCTTTCATTGGTTGTTATTGTATGCCTTCAAGTTGTTTCCAACTTGTCAGCCTTTCATGGGACTCTCTGAGGCTGAGAGAGTGCGCCCTGCCCAAGGTCACCCAGTAGGTTTTCCTAGCTGAGCAAGGATTCAAACCCAAAGTCGTACTCCAATTGTGTAGCTTGTTGTCTGTCTATATATATTGTATGTCTATGGCATTAAATGTTTGCCTATATATATGCTTTGTGAGAAGGTCCCCTGCGGGGTGAGAAGGGCGGAATATAAATGATGCAAATAAATAAATAAATAAATAAATAAATAAATAAATAAATAAATAAATAAAACCCATCTTGGTTTTATTGCCCCGAGAACCTCAGAAAAAGACAGGAATACTGTATAACTAAATGAATGGGCTTGGCCGATTCACCGGCCGGGCAGGTTGTGGGGCGGTGGCTGTCCTCGCCGCCAACTTCTTCGACGGGAGGAGGCTTCTTCTTCCCAGAAGCCCCTGGGGGTGGCGGAAAGGTTTCCCACCATACACGCCGGCTGTCCAATGGCAGGGCTGACCCCGCCCTGCTCTCTGACGTCAGCCGGCCGGCCCTCACCTCCGCCTGGGCAGCGCATTTAGGCTGCCCGGGATGTCCATGAGCACGAGGGGGCCAGAGACGGTTTTTCCTCCCACCCTCCCTACTTCTTCTATTGTATGTTGGGTTGTTCCACTTTGTTTATATATTTATTGTCATGGTGGCTTTTGTCACTGTTTGTGTTTATTGCTCTCTGTCACAACTCTGTGTCCGGCGTGGTATGTCGCATGGGCCCTGGATCGGGCTGGCTTATTGCTCCCTTTGGTTGGTAGGGGGGATAACGCCCTGGCTCCCTGGGGTGCCGAGTTTCCGTGGAGCAGAATTGGGCCGGTGGCACCCAGGCCTGCAAGTGCCTTAAGACATGCGTGGGATGTCCGACCCCTGACCCAGGGTCCATGCATGGCTGCCAATCCTTGTTCCTGTTTTCAATAAATGAGTTGTGGCCATTTTCATCCAACCACTTGTCTTTGCATTATTTCTCATGGTGCGAGGTGTATCACCCTTGCACACCCAATGTCTCTACGGACTCCTTTTTTCTCTAGCCATAATTGCCTTAGTCGGGGGGAAAAATCGGAGGAGATCATTCATTAAGCCAGTTTTTCTCAACCAGTGTGCCATGAACGATCATCAGGTGTGCCACGAGAAAAGCTCTCTGCCCCCCTTCCTTCCCCCCTCCTCTTGCCGAACTCCTGCTGCTTGGGAGAGGAGGAGGAAGGGCCAAGTGGTGGCGAAGAAAAAGAAGAAGGGGCCGGGGGGGCGCCTCCTTCGGCCGTTTCCCCAGCCAGCCTCCAATCCACCATGACTCCCGCCACGACTCTCACCCCTCGCTCGCTGAAGCCGTGCGGAGGAGGAGCCCCACCTACTGAAGCCCGTCCACTGCTCATGCTTCTCCTCTGTGGGAGAACTGAAGCCAGGGGGAGGGGGCGGGGCATGGTGCAGCCTGGCTCTGCCCCCTCCCCCCGGCTTCAGTGCTCCCACAGCTTCGCCAGCCTTGAGGGGGCAGTGCCAAGCCAGCATTGTGCTGGCTCTGCCACCGCTGGCTTGGCACTGCCCCCTCAAGGCTGGCAAAGCTGTGGGAGAACTGAAGCTGTGTGGAGGGGGCGGGGCATGGTGTGGCCTGGCTCTTCCCCCTCCCCCGGCTTCGGCACTCCCAGCAGCTGCTCCCAGCAGGTCACCATCCCCCAGCCGTTCTTTACAGTGTTAGAGTGTCATTTTGGTTGGTGGTGTGCCCCCGGATTTTTTTAATGTTAAAAGTGTGCCGCAGCTCAAAAAAGGGTGGGAAACACTGCATTAAGCCACAAATTATAAAGTTGGACGGGATCCCCAAAGGCCATCTAGATTGACCCTCCCTTTTAGGAATTTTATAAGAAAATTGCACAAGCCCCCTGTTTCAGATACCCTGAAAACACATCAGTCTCTGAGTTCTTCCTAATGGCTTGTTGAGGTCTTTGAGCTGAAAAGGAGAAGACCTGGAAATCCCAGGTTCTAACTATCCTGATACTTGTTGGAAGAACTTCACGTCCAACAAATGCTTCTGCTTCTTCATTCTCCTTCTTCTCTTCTTTCTTCCACCTCCTCCTCTTCTTCATCCCTTCAGTTCTTCCTCTTATTTATTTATTTATTTACAGTATTTATATTCCGCCCTTCTCACCCCGCAGGGGGCTCAGGGTGGATTATAATGTACATATACATGGCCAGCATTCACTGCCATAGACCAGTGTTTCCCAACCAATGTGCCATGGCACACTAGTGTGCCGTGAACGATCATCAGGAGTGCTATGGGAAATTGGAACCTCCAATACTCTTTCTTCCCCCTCCTGCCGAACACTTTTTCTTCTCCACTCAGGCTTCCTTCTTCCAGCCTCGCTCTATGACTTTATGACAGGGGATCATAAAGTTTTCCCATGCCTGTTTTAGGAACCTTAAAGTGGTGAGCCTCCTTCCAACATTGTGATTCTGGATAGAAAACAAACAACAACATAACATAATATTGTTTGAGTCCACAGTGCTCTCTGGGTGTAGGTGAACTACAACTTCCAAACTCAAGATCAATTCCCAAGCAAACCCTTTCAGTACTTTCTGTTGGTAATAAGAGTTCAATATGCCAAGTTTGGTTCAATTCCATTGTTGCAAGAGTTCAGGATGCTCTTTGATTGTGTGTTAACTATAAATCCCAGAAACCGTAACTCCCAAATGTCAAGGTCTATTTTCCCCAAACTCCACATTTGTGTTCACATTTGGGCATATTGAGTATTCATGCCAAGATTGGTCCTGATCCAACATTGTTTGAGTCCACAGTGCTCTCTGGATATAGGTGAACTACAACTTCCAAACTCAAGGTCAATACCCACCAAACTCTTATAGTATTTTCTCTTGGTTATGGGAGTTCTGTGTGGGAAGTTTGATTCCATTCCATCATTGGTAGAGTTCAGAGTGCTCTTTGATTGCGGGTGAACTATAACTCCCAGCTGTTGAGCAAGACCTTCATGTGTGTCTTTCTGCCATTCCTGCCAGGGTATCTATGTTGTGTTCATCGAAACAGGCCCAGGTTTCACACTGAGTGTATAAATACATTTAAAAACATATTACTTATATGTATGACTGTGTTAGAGTGTCATTTTGTGTCATTTTGGTTGGTGGTGTGCCCCAGGATTTTGTAAATGTAAAAAATGTGCTGCGGCTCAAAAAAGGTTGGGAAACACTGCCATAGACACACAACACATATAGGCATACAGTCAGAGGCTATTTAACATTCCAACTTCTGGCCACCAGGGGAGCTGTCGCTTCACCGTCCATCTGCGACACTGATTAAGTACTTTCCGCATTCACCGCTTGCTTTTGCTAGAGATTTTTTATGGCTTTGTAAAAAAATTTAAATTAGCCTCCCCACACATAGGTGGTACCTAAATTTCCTACTTGACAGATGCAACTATCTTTCAGGTTGCAAAGGTCGACAACAAGCTACACAATTGGCCTGAAGCTCTCTCTGACCCGGGCTGGCTTTGAACTCATAAACTTTTGGTCAGTAGTGATCTTTAATGCAACTGACACCCAGCCAGCTGTACCACAGTCCCTGTGATATGGAGTCTCTTTCTCTGGAGGTTGGATGTTCATCTGTTGGGAGGGCTTGAGTGGTGTCTGGAAGCATTGGGTTGCACTGGATGGCCCTTGCGGATCTCCCTCTTCCAATTCTAGAATTTTATGATTCTATGATTCCCCTCCTTTCCATCCTCCTCTCTTGCCTCCCTTCCTTCTTTCCTTCCATCTTCTCCTCTCCCTCCTCCATCATCTTCTTCCATCCCCACCATCCCCACTTCTTCTCTTCCTCTTTTGCTTCCCTTTCTCCTTCTTTTCTCCTCTTTTCCTGATTCTTGAGTGAGTGACTTCTCCAACTGCAAGGCTGACTGTAGGGGTCTGTGACCCCATGCTGTAAGCCTGTTGTGAGTTTCAGTCCAGACTGCGCAGGAGGAGCAACACAAAGGGGCTTCCAAACCTATTTGGGGAGCAGTTTTCAGCACCTTGGACACCTCCTTTAAGGCCCTACCTGGGTTTCCTTTCCAGGACATGATGGCAGCCAAAAAAACAACTCCACAAGGATGCTCGCTCCCAAACCTCCCTGCAAATCAGACTTAAGGTGTGGATGTGAGTCTAGGCATCTTTAGGTGTCTTTTGGGGAATCTTAGGGACCTCTAAAGCCCATCCAGTCCTAATCTTAGAGTGGGAAGAGACCCCTAAAGACCACCCAGTCCTAATCTTAGAGTAGGAAGACACCTCTAAAGGCCACCCAGTCCTAATCTTAGAGTAGGAAGAGACCGCTAAAGGCCATCCAGTCCTAATCTTAGAGTAGGAAGAGACCTCTAAAGGCCACCCAGTCCTAATCTTAGAGTAGGAAGAGACCTCTAAAGGCCACCCAGTCCTCATCTTAGAGTAGGAAGAGACCAGTCCTCATCTTAGAGTAAAGGCCATCCAGTCCTACTCTTAGAGTGGGAAGAGACCTCTAAAGGCCACCCAGTCCTAATCTTAGAGTAGGAAGACACCTCTAAAGGCCATCCAGTCCTAATCTTAGAGTAGGAAGAGACCTCTAAAGGCTACCCAGTCCTAATCTTAGAGTAGGAAGAGACCTCTAAAGACCATCCAGTCCTAATCTTAGAGTAGGAAGACACCTCTAAAGGCCACCCAGTCCTCATCTTAGAGTAGGAAGAGACCTCTAAAGGCCACCCAGTCCTCATCTTAGAGTAGGAAGAGACCTCTAAAGGCCACCCAGTCCTCACCTTAGAGTAGGAAGTCCTCATCTTAGACCTCTAAAGGCCATCCAGTCCTCATCTTAGAGTAGGAAGAGACCTCTACAGGCCATCCAGTCCTCATCTTAGAGTAGGAAGAGACCTCTAAAGGCCATCCAGTCCTCATCTTAGAGTAGGAAGAGACCTCTAAAGGCCATCCAGTCCTCATCTTAGAGTAGGAAGAGACCTCTACAGGCCATCCAGTCCTCATCTTAGAGTCTACAGGCCATCCAGTCCTCATCTTAGAGTAGGAAGAGACCTCTACAGGCCATCCAGTCCTCATCTTAGAGTAGGAAGAGACCTCTAAAGGCCATCCAGTCCTCATCTTAGAGTAGGAAGAGACCTCTAAAGGCCATCCAGTCCTCATCTTAGAGTAGGAAGAGACCTCTAAAGGCCATCCAGTCCTCATCTTAGAGTAGGAAGAGACCTCTACAGGCCATCCAGTCCTCATCTTAGAGTAGGAAGAGACCTCTAAAGGCCATCCAGTCCTCATCTTAGAGTAGGAAGAGACCTCTACAGGCCATCCAGTCCTCATCTTAGAGTAGGAAGAGACCTCTACAGGCCATCCAGTCCTTATCTTAGGCCATCCAGTAGGAAGAGACCTCTAAAGGCCATCCAGTCCTCATCTTAGAGTAGGAAGAGACCTCTAAAGGCCATCCAGTCCTCATCTTAGAGTAGGAAGAGACCTCTACAGGCCATCCAGTCCTCATCTTAGAGTAGGAAGAGACCTCTAAAGGCCATCCAGTCCTCATCTTAGAGTAGGAAGAGACCTCTAGGAAAAAGGCCATCCAGTCCTCATCTTAGAGTAGGAAGAGACCATCTAAAGGCCATCCAGTCCTCATCTTAGAGTAGGAAGAGACCTCAGTAAAGGCCATCCAGTCCTCATCTTAGAGTAGGAAGAGACCTCTAAAGGCCATCCAGTCCTCATCTTAGAGTAGGAAGAGACCTCTAAAGGCCATCCAGTCCTCATCTTAGAGTAGGAAGAGACCTCTAAAGGCCATCCAGTCCTCATCTTAGAGTAGGAAGAGACCTCTAAAGGCCATCCAGTCCTCATCTTAGAGTAGGAAGAGACCTCTAAAGGCCATCCAGTCCTCATCTTTAGGAAGAGTTAAAGGCCATCCAGTCCTCATCTTAGAAGAGACCTCTAAAGGCCATCCAGTCCTCATCTTAGAGTAGGAAGAGACCTCTAAAGGCCATCCAGTCCTCATCTTAGAGTAGGAAGAGACCTCTAAAGGCCATCCAGTCCTCATCTTAGAGTAGGAAGAGACCTCTACAGGCCATCCAGTCCTCATCTTAGAGTAGGAAGAGACCTCTAAAGGCCATCCAGTCCTCATCTTAGAGTAGGAAGAGACCTCTAAAGGCCATCCAGTCCTCATCTTAGAGTAGGAAGAGACCTCTAAAGGCCATCCAGTCCTCATCTTAGAGTAGGAAGAGACCATCTAAAGGCCATCCAGTCCTCATCTTAGAGTAGAGTAGGAAGGAAGAGACCTCTAAAGGCCATCCAGTCCTCATCTTAGAGTAGGAAGAGACCTCTAAAGGCCATCCAGTCCTCATCTTAGAGTAGGAAGAGACCTCTAAAGGCCATCCAGTCCTCATCTTAGAGTAGGAAGAGACCTCTAAAGGCCATCCAGTCCTCATCTTAGAGTAGGAAGAGACCTCTAAAGGCCATCCAGGCCACCCAGGCCATCCTCATCTTAGAGTAGGAAGAGACCTCTAAAGGCCATCCAGTCCTCATCTTAGAGTAGGAAAGAGACCTCTAAAGGCCATCCAGTCCTCATCTTAGAGTAGGAAGAGACCTCTAAAGGCCATCCAGTCCTCATCTTAGAGTAGGAAGAGACCTCTAAAGGCCATCCAGTCCTCATCTTAGAGTCCTCATCTTAGGAAGAGACCTCTAAAGGCCATCCAGTCCTCATCTTAGAGTAGGAAGAGACCTCTAAAGGCCATCCAGTCCTCATCTTAGAGTAGGAAGAGACCTCTAAAGGCCATCCAGTCCTCATCTTAGAGTAGGAAGAGACCTCTAAAGGCCATCCAGTCCTCATCTTAGAGTAGGAAGAGACCTCTAAAGGCCATCCAGTCCTCATCTTAGAGTAGGAAGAGACCTCTAAAGGCCATCCAGTCCTCATCTTAGAGTAGGAAGAGACCTCTAAAGGCCACCCAGTCCTCATCTTAGAGTAGGAAGAGACCTCTAAAGGCCAGTCCTCATCAGTCCTCATCTTAGTCAGTCCTCATCTTAGTAGGAAAGAGACCTCTAAAGGCCATCCAGTCCTCATCTTAGAGTAGGAAGAGACCTCTAAAGGCCATCCAGTCCTCATCTTAGAGTAGGAAGAGACCATCTAAAGGCCATCCAGTCCTCATCTTAGAGTAGGAAGAGACCTCTAAAGGCCATCCAGTCCTCATCTTAGAGTAGGAAGAGACCTCTAAAGGCCATCCAGTCCTCATCTTAGAGTAGGAAGAGACCTCTAAAGGCCATCCAGTCCTCATCTTAGAGTAGGAAGAGACCTCTAAAGGCCATCCAGTCCTCATCTTAGAGTAGGAAGAGACCTCTAAAGGCCATCCAGTCCTCATCTTAGAGTAGGAAGAGACCTCTAAAGGCCATCCAGTCCTCATCTTAGAGTAGGAAGAGACCTCTAAAGGCCATCCAGTCCTCATCTTAGAGTAGGAAGAGACCTCTAAAGGCCATCCAGTCCTCATCTTAGAGTAGGAAGAGACCTCTAAAGGCCATCCAGTCCTCATCTTAGAGTAGGAAGAGACCTCTAAAGGCCATCCAGTCCTCATCTTAGAGTAGGAAGAGACCTCTAAAGGCCATCCAGTCCTCATCTTAGAGTAGGAAGAGACCTCTAAAGGCCATCCAGTCCTCATCTTAGAGTAGGAAGAGACCTCTAAAGGTCATCCAGTCCTCATCTTAGAGTAGGAAGAGACCTCTAAAGGCCATCCAGTCCTCATCTTAGAGTAGGAAGAGCCCCCTAAAGGCCATCCAGTCCTCATCTTAGAGTAGGAAGAGACCTCTACAGGCCATCCAGTCCTCATCTTAGAGTAGGAAGAGACCTCTAAAGGCCATCCAGTCCTCATCTTAGAGTAGGAAGAGACCTCTAAAGGTCATCCAATCCTCATCTTAGAGTAGGAAGAGACCTCTAAAGGCCATCCAGTCCTCATCTTAGAGTAGGAAGAGACCTCTAAAGGCCATCCAGTCCTCATCTTAGAGTAGGAAGAGACCTCTAAAGGCCATCCAGTCCTCATCTTAGAGTAGGAAGAGACCTCTAAAGGTCATCCAGTCCAATACACTTGTGCCAGGAAGGAAAAGAAAATCTAAGCCCTCCAAAGTGATGGCCATCCAGCCTTTGTTTCAAAACACCCAAAGAAAGAAGCTCCACTGGACTTCCAGGCAGTCTATATTCCACTGGATTTGGGGACCCCAGATGCCATCCAGTCCAACGCCATTTTGCCAGGTAGGAGGGCACTGTCAAAGCATCCCCAGCAGATAGATAAAAAGATAAAATCAAAGATTGCTGGAGTTGGAAAAGGCCCCAAAGGTCATCCAGTCCAACCCCTTGCCATACAGGAAGATACAATTAAAGCCCTCCCAGCAGGCGGACATCCAGCCTCTACTTTAAAACCTTCAGAGAAGAAAGGAAACTCCACCAGACTCCCAGGCAGTATATTCTACTTTTGGACACAGGGAGCGGATTAAACAATTGTGCCAGCAGGACTGAAGACCAACAGGTCACAGGTTCGAATCCGGGGAGAGCACAGCTGAGCTCCTTCTGTCAGCTCCAGCTCCCCATGCGGGGAATGAGAGAAGCCTCCCACAAGGATGGTAAAACATCCGGGCATCCCCTAGAACAGGCCTGGGCAAACTTCAGCCCTCCAGGTGTTTTGGACTACAACTCCCACAATTCCTAACAGCCTATCGACCTGCCCTAGAATAATAGAATCCTAGAGTTGGAAGAGACCTCATGGGCCATCCAGTCCAACCCCATTCTGCCAAGAAGCAGGAAAATCGCATTCAAAACACCCCCGACAGAAATAGGATGGTCCACCCTGCCTGAAGTAAATAAGTCACACGGAGTTTACCTTTACCCTTTGTAGCATGCTTCCTCAGGAGAACCCATTTAGCCATCATGTGCAAAGTTAGGAGAGATCATCCTTCAACACTGATGGATTTACCACTTGTGGATTTGTCATCACTTGGCTTTCAGCCCAATTTGTGATTCACATAAAATACTGTATTTACTTGAATCTCATGCACCATCTCATCTCATCTCATCTAATGTGCATCCCGATTTTCAAAACCATGAAACCAAAAGAGTATTTGCTACCGAATGTGATGCGCAGCAGCAGAAAGTGCACACCAAAGCTTCCAGTGATGGAAAATAGGACTTTGCTGTAGAATGAATCCACTTCAATTGCTTTGGTTCAATGCTATGGAATCATGGGGGGTTTGGTTTGATAAGGTCTCGAGCCTTCGCTGCCAAAGAATATGGATAACTCACTGTAGAGATGTAAGGTTTACTGTTCACCTTTCTTAAACCGTGGCAGGGAAGGCGATCCCACCGCTGCCACCATTTGAAACGGATCGTTATTCGCACGCCAACTTTTACACCGTGGCAGGGTAGGCTATCTCACCCACTGCCACTAGTTTGCGAAGATATCCCACCGCTGCCACCATTTGAAAAGAATCGAAACGCCGCCTAAAGCTAACGTCGATCTTTGTGGTGCAACAAGGGTTTAAATGTAAAGAATTTTGCTGCCACCATTAATTTAGGCTTGACCATTGACTTGTAAAGAGTGGTGAGGAGACTTGTAATATGAATGAAGCCACAGAGAAAGAGGTTTGAACCAAAACTTGAACAGTTTATTTCACACAAATGGGCACAAAGCTTGGTTTGATACTTTATATAAAACTTCCGAAGAGGCACGACTTAAAAAGGTTACAAAGTTTAACTAGTGCTATTATTCAGCTAGAACAGCTTCTAACTCTCTCAATATATAGGCACTCTGGCCTTTTACAGACACTTTGTCTATATTTAGCCCTCAGGCTTTACATAAAACCAACTGGCTCGCAAGCTCAGCTCACTAGAACTGCTACAGGTCAGTCTCTCAGGCCTAACCTACACTGGAAATTGTCTTTTCTTAAGACTAACTGCTTCCCTGCAGTTTCAACAACGTAATTCCTACTCCTCTCCTCAGAGCAGAATCTAACAGACCCTTCTGGCTTAACAGCCAGGCACCCACTGACTCTCTCTCTCAGAATTCCGAGCTAGCCTTCTGGCTGGCTCCGCCCACCGTCACCATGGCAACACATTCCCCCAGGAGGGAAATGCCTCCATTATCACAGTTAACCCTTTGCGGTCTGTCCATAACATGACCACTTAATATAACACAAATAACCCATATTCCAACAACAAAACAACACACACATTTTGACTTCATTACACTCACCAAACTACAAATCCCAGGATTACATAGCATCGCACCATGGCCATTAAATGAGAGATGACATCCCTCAAATAGAAGCAGCTCCCCCTTTTGCTTGGGCTCAAAACTAAGATCACCATAAGACACAAATCTAATGTGCACTTTAATTTCGGTGAGGTATCCCCCCAAAAAGAGTGAACATTAGATTCGAGTAAATATAGGTAATTTCTGCTGCCTGGCCACATTCGACTCATCATTCATTTTACTTGAATCATTCTCAATTTCAAAACTTTGCAATGCGGAAGGAAGTCTCAATTTCTTCTGTCAAGTTGTGTTTATCCTGCTAATTATAAAACGACCTGAAACTAAACGTACTTACATTAAACAAGAGCACCGTTCAGTGAAAACAGGAACAAAACCATAAATTACTGTGAAAGATGTCAGGCGAACAACAACAAAAGTAGGGACAACGTATTATCCCTTTGGCAATCCGCTGCTGATGTCTTCAGAAACTTGCAGCAGATCTTTTGGGTGGCCGCTCCAAAGATTGCAACTTTGATGGATTTTGATGATGATGATGATGATGATGAATCATAGAATCCTAGAGTTGGAAGAGACTCAAGGGCCATCCAGTCCAACCCCATTCTGCCAAGAATCAGGACAATCGCTTTCAACGCACCCCCAACAGATAGCCTTCTAGCATCTGTTTAAAAGTCTCCAAAGAAGGAGCTTCCACCACACTTCTGCTGGGGCAGAGAGTTCCACTGCTGAACAGCTCGCATAGTCAGGAAGTTCTTCCTCATGTTCAGGTGGAATCTCCTTTCCTGGAGTTTGAAGCCATTGCTCCATTGCGTCCTGGTCTCCAGTGCAGCAGAAAACAAGCCTGCTCCTTCCTCCCTATGACTTCCCCTCACACATTTGTACATGGCTCATCATGTCTCCTCTCAGCCTTCTCTTCTTCAAGCTAAACATGCCCAGCTCTTTGAGCCACTCTTCATAGGGCTTGTTCTCCAGACCTTTGATCCTCTACAGACCCTCCTCTGGACACATTCCAGCTTGTCAATATCTCTCTTCAATTGTGGTGCCCAGAATTGGATGCAGTGTGATCCCAGGTGTGGTCTAACCAGGGCAGAATAGAGCATGGGGAGCACGATTTCCCTGGATCTAGGCACTAGGCTCCTATTGACACAGGCCAAAATCCCATTGGCTTTTTTAGCTGCAGCATCAACAACAACAGGGTTGTTTCTGTTGTTGTTTTTGTTTTTAACAAATTAGGAAACAATCCAGGAGATCTCCCAAGAAGTGCCTCCTGGGGTCACTATATAATGGGAAGTATAACAAATAATGTACTTCCGCACAGACTTCCCATGGAAATTGTTGTGGTTATATGAATAATAGGAAAATCCCTGGAAAGGAAAAATATTCTCTCTCTCGTTTGTGGCATTTCTGAGGTTAGGTTTGCGTACATTTTGCCATTTGCTTATGTTGAATGCAGAAGCACATCACTGAGGAAAGGTGGCATTTAACCCATTGAAGGATGGTCAGTGTTTGCGCTGTTTATTAGGGTTGGATAGGTTTGTTCAGAAAAACCTGAAAATTGGAAGGAAACATATGAATTTGGGCATCTGATGCAGTTTTGATCAATGCAGGAAAGTGGGGGGGGGGGAGAGAATCCAAATTTGAACCACTTTCCTTTTTTTCAGAACTATTCTATAATGTTCCGATGTCTCCCAAGGTTATTTTGGTTTTCACAACCATTAAGACACTTTGGTAAAGCCTAAAATCTCACGCTTCTCGCCGGTGATGCAAGGAGGGATGAGGTGAGCGTGGCTAATCACAGCCATCTTAACTGTAGTTTGGGAAGGCCAGGCCCCCAATGGTAGAGATTGCAAAAGGCCCTGCTGTTAAACTACATTTCCCACAATGCTTGCTTGCTCATTAGCCAAAATGGCTGAAGGTCTCAAACATAGCTGTCTGTAGCTGTCTTTGTCCAAATATAAAATAAACTGATTGAATCTACAAAGGTGTCTAGAGAAGGCAGCAAAGCAATAAGCAACTTTTGCAAAGCCAAGAGGACATAAACTGCTTAAAAACCAATAATTTCACTTTGGCCTGATTGCCATGAACAAGGCCCTGGGGAAGCCAGCCACAGCCAGCTAGCCCTTTACATCAGTAAGTAACGATAAAATAAAATAATTGATTGTCAGGAGAGTTTGGATGGTGCCTTTCTGTGCAGAAGAAGGGGGTCAGTCTAGATGTCCCTTGATGGGGTCAGCACTATGATTTCTGTTCTCCACCAATTGAACACAGTTTGTGCCACACAAACAAAGTTTTTGGAGTAGAACAACTACTTTCAAAGTAAAAACCACCTAATGAAACAGGAAATAACACTTTCAAACCAGGAACAGATTTCCTTTATTATTAAAAATGTTTTTTATTTTTAAAAATTGAAAATTCGCCAAAAATCCATGGAGATGTCAAATGTCATGAAATTTGATGAACTAACAGTGGCCCATGTGTTCTAACACTGTGGCAAGTTTCATCATGATTGGTCTAAAAATGAGGGAGGGAGAATCCCCTGAAATTTCCCAAGTGCCAGTCCCTACTGTGCATGCGCGTCTGCCATTAACGAATGGATTCGGAAGTTTCGGACTTTTGGAAAGTTTCTAATTTGTTTTGGAAAAATTTGGAAGTGACTTTAGAATCGAACTATCATTGGTTTTGAACCATTTTTTTAAATTAACCAAGCCTACTATTTATTATTAGAGCATTTTGCGTCAGCCAGGAGAGAGGCAGCACTATGAAGGTGTCCAGCACCCCGAGGGAGTATAAAGTTGTTGGAAGATACCTTCGCAAGTGTCCAACACCACCTCTCTACCACATACGCATCTTTGCTTCCAATCATGTTGTTGCAAAGTCCCGCTTCTGGTATTTTGTTTCTCAGCTGCTGAATAATAATAGTAATAATAATAATAATAATTTATATTTTACTCTATCTCCCCAAAGGGACTCAGGGCGGATTCCAAACATAAAAGGCCAACTTTCAATGCCCAAATACAACAACAATACATCCATGGTAACAAAATTTAAACAACCCAACATCTCTCGGCATTACTTCACGAACGAAGATTCTTAGATTCTTTTTACAAGCGCATTGATGACTAAAAAGGCCAATCTGAGATAGGCAAGTTCAGTTGCAGAAAGCACAGCAGAAAGACTCCTTGGGTGATGTTGTTTCCAAGTTGCGGTTCTTATTGCGTTGTCATTTCTCTTCGAGACCCGTTCGGCGTGTCTTCTCGAAAGAGGCCGCAGCATTGTGGATAGTCTGTCTCCATGCCTCCCGATGTGAGGCCAGGGTGGACCATTGTTGGTGATCAATCTGGCCGAGTTTGAGGTGTTGTTTCAGGGAGTCCTTATATCTCTTTCTGGTGTGACCTGTGACGAGTTCACCATAGAGTAGTATCTTTGGAGACAGTGGTCCTCCATCCTAGAGACGTGCCCTGCCCAGTGCAGCTGTGTTTTCAATAGCATGGCCTCAATTCTGGTGATCCCTGCTTGCTCAAGGACAGCAACATTAGTCACATAGTCGGTCCAGTGTATGTTTAGGATTGTGCGAAGACAGCGCTGATGAAAGCGTTCAAGGAGTCGTAGGTGTTGCCGATAGGTGACCCATGTTTCAGACCCATAGAGAAGAATAGACAATACGATAGCTCTGTACACACTGATATTGGATAAAATTAGATAAAAAACACAGCCTGATGTAACATAAGATAAAACATCAAACATTAAATGGGAACAATAATTTCCCAGTTCCTTGGGGCAAACCAATTAAAATATCTATCAAGCTGGTGGGGCGAGCAGGGCATGGATACGGGTGGCAACTATTAATCAGAGGTATAATTGTAGTATAATTATTTATTTATTTATTATTTACTTTGCTTCTAGACCGCCTCTCTCAGCCCGAAGGCGACTCGATGCGGTGTACAAATAGCAGGAAATGCTCAAGACAAACAAATCAACAATTATCAATACAATTTCAACATATACCATTTAACATTTAACGTTAAAAACACAATATCAGCGTCTCATTATTAAGTCGATTTCCAGTTGCATCATCCTTGTTCCTTAGGTCTGTATTTGATAACTACTATTCCTCCTCCTCGTAAGCCTGTGAGCAAAGGTATGTCTTCAGCTACTTCTTGAAAGCAAGGAGGGAGGGGAAAGAAGGCGAAGAAGTCTTCTGGAGAGATTGTGCACTTTGGACAGGTTTTTGAGAAATCTCCGCTGAGGGTGAAAATTTTTGGCATTTTGCTATGATATGACTCTGGTAGTGGAAGTCACAACATGTATGGAGGAGACAGGGATTTGACAACAGCTGGAGCTGTTACACAGTGCTATCGCAGTATGAGAGCCCACAATAGAGCTCGTGCTCATTCGATACACATCATGAAGGTAGAAGAGATTGCTCACCAGCATCAGCCACGCTTCACCACCAAGAGAGCAAACACTTTCTTCTACATGCAGATTTAGTTTGTGTTCTCTAAATTTCAGTAAAGTTCCTCTTCCTTTATTGTTAAAGCCTTGACTTGAACATCGAGTCCCCTTCGGGGAGATGGATGCGGGCTACAAATAATGTTTTATTATTATTATTGTCCAGGACAACCAGGGGTCTTCGGTAAAGGTAAAGGTTTTCCCCTGACATTAAGTCTAGTCGTGTCCGACTCTGGGGGTTGGTGCTCATCTCCATTTCTAAGTTAAAGGGCCAGCATTGTCTATAGATGCCTCCAAGGTCATGTGGCTGGCATGACTGCATGGAGCGCTGTTACCTTCCCCCGAATGGTACCTATTGATTATTTTTTATTATTTACAGTATTTATTAGGCATGAGAAAAATGAAACGGAAATTAAAAGGATTCGTAAGAGATTCGTATGTAATGGGACTTTTGAGCTTTTACGGATCGCTGTCGCGAACCCGGAAGTAGACTTCCTTTTACGGTCCTTGAGGCCAACAATTTGCGTTATGATCGTAATAAATTCTTAATTCTTAATTAATTAATTATTGTACTACGTACTCACTTCTCCCTGTCTTCTCCCCCTAATTTCCTTCCCGCCTTCATTCAGCTTCTTCTTTTCCCCGCATTTCTATGGGGAACTGGAAGTGACGCTGCTGCTAGGTAGGCAATGCATTCTGGAAAGTGTAGTCCTCCACGCTCCCCCCCCCTCCTTCTCTTCCCCGTTGCTCTGCTGCCATGCCCCATCGCAGGGGCCAGCTTCACACACACACGCGCGCTTCTCCTCCTCTCTCTCCCTGCGCTCTCTCAGATGCTTCTCTTCCCCGTTGCTCTGCTGCCATGCCCCATTGCAGGGGCCAACTTCAGCCCTCCAGGTATGTGTTTTGGACTTCAACTCCCACCATTCCTCACAGCCTCAGGCCTCTTCCTTTTCCTCTCAGCCTGGGCAAACTTGGGCCCTCGCTCCCTCAGGATCGGGGTGAGAGAGAGGCAGCGAGGAGCGAGGGGGGGCCTCCTCCTCCTTTTTTTCTGCTTCCAAGAATAGAATACCCCCCTCCCTCCCTTCCTCCTTCCCTCCCTCCTTCCTATTTGGAGAGTCCCATCTAGAATTCAGTGTGATTTATTCAAGTTTTGGCCTACAACTCCCAGAAATCCCAACCAATTTACCAGCTGTTAGGATTTCTGGGAGTTGTAGGCCAAAACCATCTGGAATGCGCATGCTCTGGCATACGAATTACTAACGAATTTCGTTAGTACTTAAGTTACATTTTAGAAATTTTTGGAAAATTTTTGTAAGTCTTTCTTTTACTAATAAAAAAATCCCCCATTTGATTTTAGAATCGCCATTTTTGGATTCGAAACCATGCCTAGTATTTATATTCTGCTCTTCTCACCTCGCAGGGAACTCAGGGAAGATCACAATGCACATAAACATGGCAAACATCCGATGCCATAGACACACAACATATATAGACAGACACACAGAGGCTATTTAATGTTCCAGCTTCATGAGGGTATGTTTTGAATTCCGGCCACCGGGGGAGCTGTTGTTTCACCATCCACTTCTGACACTGATTGAATACTTCCTCATTCTTTTACACACTGCTGGAGCGTTTTATGGCATCATAAATTAGTTAAATTAGCCTCCCCGCAATAGCGGTACTTAAGTTTCCTGCTTGACAGATGCAACAGTCTTTCAGGCTGCAAAGGTCGACAGCAAGCTAGACAAATGGTTGGGAGTTTACTCCGACCTGGGCTGGCTTCGAACTCATGACCTTCAGTCAGTAGTGATTTTAATACAGCTGACTTCCAACCACCTGCGCCATAACCAGATCTACTCACATTTGTATGTTTTCGAACTGCTAGGTTGGCAGAAGCTGGGGCTAACAGCGGGAGCTCATCCTGCTTCACAGATTCAAACCTGCGACCTTTCAGTCAGCAAGTTCAGCAGCTCAGCTGCTTCGCCAAAGGGGGTCTTAGTGGCAGCTAAAAAGGCCAATGTAATTCTAGGCTTCATCAACACACTTATAGAATCTAGATCAGTGGTTCTCAGCCTGTGGATTCCCAGGTGTTTTGGCCTACATCTCCCAGAAATCCCAGTTTACCAGCTGTTAGGATTTCTGGGATTTGAAGACCAAAACATATGAGGTTGAGAAGCACTGGCCTAGATCAAGCAGGTCAAGAAGGAGATGGACGGGATGACAACTCAAGAAGTTGGACGGGATGGAAGGTGTCCAGAGAAGGGCCACCAAAAGGGCCAAAGGTCTGGGAAGCATGGATCCCTCTAAGAAGAGGCTTAGGGAGCTTTGGATGTTTAGCTTGGAGAAAAGAAGGTTGAGGTGCATTCCTGAGAGTCATGTTCAATGGTTTGACAGGACGTCCCATTCAGGAAAGAGCAAGCTTGTTGTCTGCTGCTCCCGAGACAAAAACACAATGGAGGAAGGGGTTCAAGCAGCAAGAAAAGAGATTCCACCTAAACATCAGGAAGAACTGCCTGGGCGTCAGAGCTGTTTAGCAGCAGAATCTGCTGTTTCCTAAGAGTGTGTCGGACTCTCCTTCCTTCTCTGGAGATTTTTAGTCAGAGTCTAGATGGTCATCTTCTGGGAGGGCTTGTTTTGTGTTTTCCTGCCTGGCTGAATGGGGTTAGACTGGAAGGTCTTTGTAAGTCCTTTCCAATGCTATGATTCTGTGGTAGTATGTGATGCTATTTTGCATCGAAACATCAGTCAGTGGATCAATATTACTGATCTCCCCCCTTTTCTTTACGAATGTGGTTCCGATTTTCAAGCGGAGCCTTTATGGCCATCTCTTGAGAGAGTTTAGATAGTGTCTTCCTTCCCTGGCAGAAGGGGTTGGACTGGATTCCTTCCAATGCTATGATTCTATGATACTATGCTATTGTGCCTTGGTCCAAAAAAAATGTGGTTCTGTGTAACGACTCTCCAATACTCGGTAAGGATCACGCGTAGATTGTAGCACGGTCCAACACGATTTTATTGTAGGTACGACACATGTGAAGCAAAAGCACCGTCCCGCCACCCAAACACACCTTATATACCCCGAGCCCCTCCCCATTGCCCATGCAATGTCCAAGCAGGGTTGCACCATATCCGGGTGATTCAGCATATCCCATAGTCCAGAGGGATGTGACCTCATGGGTCCATGAGCCAGCATTATGAGTCCAATTGTCCAATGTCCAGGCTCGGAGGAGTTACCTCACTTCCCTCCGGAGCCTCGCACACATATGGAAGTTACGTCACTCCCACTTGACTCAGCACAGTCCCTGTGCAGCTGGAGCCAAGGTCACCAAGTAACTGGGGCAAAGGTCGGTGCAATCTCATGGAAGGTTGGGAGCCTGAACTTCTCCTAAGCTCAGGTCTCCCAACCCTGACAGTTCTGCATCCATCAATCAATCAATCAGTCAGTGGATCAATATTATTGATACCCACCTTTTCTTTAGGAATGTGATTCACAGAGTTGCCCATCATGGATGTACTTCACATATGTGCCTCCAAGCGCAACGTACATTGCAATTATACAATCACTAGCTGTACCCGGCACGCGTTGCTGTGCCCTATTTTGGAGATGCGAGGAAGTCTGAGTACGTAAGGGTTGGAGTTGTTGTTAGTTATGGTGTTGTTGGGGCCGTGGCTGTGTAGTTGTGGGTTGTTCTGGTGGGTGGGATGTTGAAGTCCTGGGGAGTTGTTGGTGTGTGGTGTTGCTGGCGTTTTGCATAGCTTGTGGATATACAATGTTTTTTGTCTTTCCGTCTGCTGTGTTGATGTAGAGGTTGATGCTTGTGTGGTTGGAAGTGAGTGGAAGTACTTGAAATACCATTATCCATGGTGTGTCCTCCTCTGAACTGCAGTCGGATGGAGTGTGGGTCATGGGGGGCATTGTGGGCCAAGTTTGGTCTTTATTGGTTTTGGTTCTGGGCCACAGTGGTCTGTGGGGAATGATGGGTTGTGAAGTAGTACAAATCCCATTATCCATGGAGGTACTTCAAGTCCCATAATCCATGGTCCACCCTCCTCCAAACTGTAGTAGAATGTAGTGTGGGTCATAGGGGCTCTGTGTGCCAAGGTAGGTTACTGTAAATTCAGGCCATACACAATGTCCCATGAGCTGAGGCCTAGTCAGGAACAGCAAGTTAATGAAGCCTTACTGTCAATTCAGGCCATACACAATGTGCAATGAGCTGAGGCGTAGTCGGGAGAATCAAGTTAATGAAGCCTTACTGTCAATTCAGAGTGTAAACAGCATTCCATTAAGTGAGGCCTAGTCAGGGAAATTAAGTTAATGAAGCCTTACTGTCAATTTTGGCCGTGGTCTGTGATTTGTAGGGGTGTAAATTTTCTGTGGGAAGTGATTTGTGTGTTTGTGTTTGTGCCTCAGCCCTTTGCCTTATCCTCCTCTGACAGTTTATTATGGGTCGGAATGTTCATGTTGGCTGGCCAACATGAGTTATGCAAATACGCCCTTATTGGCAGCCAATCATGTTGTCAGAATGTAGAGGCGGGGAGAGTCGTTGGCAGCCCCGGAGGATGCTGGGAAATGTAGTTTTTTTAACTCGTTGTTTTGGGGGCCTTTTAGGTTTTGCGTGGGAAAGTTTCTTTGCTACAAACATACCTTGTTTGAGGCCTATTTCTGTTGGCAAGTTTGGTGTTTCTGTGTTGTAAGGTTTTTCTGTTTGGGATGGTCGTTCCATGACGACTCTTCCTTTATATATATAGATAGACTCGTAGAGTTGGAAGAGAGCTGGTGGGCCATCCAGTCCAACCCCAATGTGCCAAGAAGCAGGAAAATCACATCCAAAGCATCCCGACAGATGGCCATCCAGCCTCTGTTTAAAAGCCTCCAAAGAAGGAGCCTCCACCACACTCTGGGGCAGAGAGTTCCACTGCTAAACAGCTTTCACAGTCAGGAAGTTCTTCCTCATGTTCAGATGGAATCTCCTTTCTTGTAGTTTGAAGCCATTGTTCTGCGTCCTAGTCTCCAGGGCAGCAGAAAACGAGCTTGCTGTCTCCTCTCTGTGACCTCCCCTCACATATTTATACATGGCCATCATGTCTCCTCTCAGTCTTCTCTTCTTCATGCTAAACATGCCCAGCTCTTTAAGCCGCTCCTCATAGGGCTTGTTCTCCAGACCCTTGATCATTTTAGTTGCCCTCTTCCTCTGGACACATTCCAGCATGTCAACATCTCCCTTCAATTGGGAGGAGTGGACACAGTGTGATTCCAGGTGTGGTCTAACCAAGGCAGAATAGAGCATGGGGAGCATGACTTCCCTGGACCTAAGCACTAGGCTCCTATTGATGCATCCATCCATGCATCAATGGAGCACAATTGCTGCAAAACTGTGTGAAGCCTGAAGCTGTTCTCCATCTCCTCAGTGCCGATGCCAGCTGTTCAGGGCAGAGTAAGCACTGCTTTTCCAAACAGGAAATCTTGCTAAGTGGCTGGAGACTGAGGGCGCCCCCACCCTCCGTCCCCCAGATCTGCTCCCCTCTTGCTCTCCATGAGGAATGGGCCTAGCAAGTGCCATTTGCTGGCTTTTCCGCCTTTGCAGGCTCTTCCGCTTCTAATTTTGCCTGAGTTGCCTTTTGTAAGGCCGGTCCCGGTGTGTTTATTTTGATTCGCATTCAGGGGCTTATTTTTAGCTCCCGGGATGAATGGACAACAGCCCTGCAGATGTTCCACCGAAAAAAAAAAGAGAATGTGTGTATTTAACCTGGCCGTTTATTTTTACATCCCGCTTCCGAATCCAGATAACCAGGATGTGGTTCCTTGCAAGAGTGATAAACTCCAGCTTCCCACTTGAGAGGCAGGAGAGTCCTCTGAGGAACCCCAAAGGCCTCCGAAAGGAACGAAGCAGAGCCAAGGAGGAAATAAACAACATCAACACAACTATATCTATATCGGTGCCTCCTTATTCCCTTTGTCCCAGTCCATCCCCTCTTTTCTCTAATGCAAAACCCGAGCCAATGCTGTGATGCAGCGACAATAAAGGCAAATGCCATTCTCGGTCAGGTGACCGTAGTGGTCGGATCAAGGAATGTAATCAAACCATTTTGTTTTGCTTTTGCCGGATCTCAGGGTCAGTTCAGGACACCAGAGTTTAAAAAGGAAATGGACAAAAGTGTCCAGAGGAGAGCAACTGGAGTAGTAAAAAGTGGTGAAACTGAGAGGAAACGGAAGAATGTTGAGTCTGAAGAGAGGAGGCTCAGGGGAGATACGAAGTTGATGTTGTTGTTGTGTGCCTTCAAGTCATTTCTGACTTATGGAGTAGGCCTGGGTAGGTTCAGTTGGAATCTTCGTAATCCAGAATAAATTCGGATCAAATTCCTTTTTGAAGTGATTTCGAAGCGATTTGGGAACCCGGAAGTACCCTTGCCATTTCGAAGCATTTTCGGTCATTTCTCTTACGAATCAGTCAAACCAGTGTGAATGGATTCCCTTCTGTTCCCTTTCTCTCCCACGTCGGTCATGGGAGAGAGCCCAGTTTAACCCAGTGTGGATGGATTTCTTCCCTTTGCTCCCCCTCCCTTCTGGAATAAAACTACTGTTTTTTACTTTCAATGTAAAGACCACTCAATGAAACAGGAAATAACACTTTGAAACCATTAACGAAGGATTCGGAAGTTTTGAAAAGTTTTGAACTTTTCTTTCTGTGAAAATCGGATTTTACTTTAGATTGAACCACCAGCACCCCCTACATCTCAAACGAGTTTTGAACCTTTTTTTTTTGGATCAAACAAGCCTAGTAGAGAGGATCATCTGTCTACATATATTCAATGGTTCTGATAATTATCTGGCTTGGGAAACAGCTGGGGGTACTTTGGCCATGGTCCCCTTTCCCAAGGGATTATGTAAACCAAGTCATGGAGAATGGCTGCTTTCAAGTTATATTTTGTGATATATATAAATTAGAAACACTTTATACATTTCAGATAAGGACCAGATGCAGTGCACTGTATATAAAAGATTCAAGTTACACAAAATCTTCAAATGGATACAATTTATTAAAGGGTTTTAAATTGATAGTTTGTAGGGTACCGCTGTTGCCAGGTCCGCTCCAGAATTTCTAAGGCTCCAGAATTTCACAACTCCAAAACCCCCAAGAAAGTTTTTAAATATTTTTTTTAAAAAATCATATATTTGCTTTTAGTCTCTTAAAGAACTATACATCTTTCTGGGGGGGGGGGGGGTATCTTGGCTCAACAACATTCCTCCCAGTGAAGACCTTTCCATTTCAATAGACCTTTTTGTGGAATGATTGATTAAGCGGCACAGTCTAAGTGCTGGATTTTGGACTTCCCATCTTTAAAGTTTTAAGGCTAACAGCACAATATAAACGGCTTTAAAACTTTTGATAGCTCTCAAGAACCTCAATGTCAGCTGCAGGGTGGGCATTGGACATGTTCGGTCTGCTAGCCCTTAAGTCAGTGATTTTCAACCTTTTTTGAGCTGTGGCACATTTTTTACATTTACAAAATCCTGGGGCACACCACCAACCAAAATGACACTCTGTCATTTTACCAACGGTCACCCTCCCCCCTCGTGACACCGCTGCTTCCGCCAACCCCCTCTCCTGCCCCCCCCCCAGGAGGCCCATGTGCAGGAGGCCCGTCACCGTCCCACGGGGGAGGGCTGCACTGAGTGGCTGAAGTGCACGTGGGCTCGGCTGAGGAGGACGAATAGGAATTGAGCACACGGGGTGGCTCCGAACCTCGGAACAAACTGTGGCGGAGGCTCGGAGTTGTTGCCACCCCCAGCTCTTCTTCCTGAAGGGGTTCAGTCCCCCCAGGAGTGCCTCCCTCCCCCCGGCATCCCTTCGGCTTCCCTACTGTCGCCTTGGGGCCAGATCGGGAAGGAACCAAACTGGCCTGTGGAGCTGCGCATCCCGGCCTCTGCTCTGCAGCGAACCCAGAGCACAGCCAGGAGAGGCCAGGAGATGAGGGGTTGCTCCCCTTCCCTGGCGCGGAGGGGCTAGAGGGCAGAAAGCCTTGCCTCAAGCCTCCGGGAGTGGGGTCAGACGGGAGCAGCTCCCGCGGACTCCTCCTTCCTCTCCTCCTCCTTGCTGCCAGAGGGGAGGAGGGCAGAAGAGTGCCCAGGAGCCAGGAAGCAGGAGGTGCCGCAGCCCGACCAGATAGTCGCATAGAGGGAGGGAAGGGAGGGAGGGAGGGAGAGAGGAGGGAGGGAAGTTCTGGACGCCAAGGGTTCTCCCTGACTGCAGCCAGGCTGGCTGGCATTGCTGCTGCAGCCAGGAAAGCCTCATTTCCACTGCCTGAAGTTTCCTGCTAGGCTCGCTCTCTCTCTCTCTCTCTCTCTCTCTCTCTCTCTCTCTCTCTCTCTCTCTCTCTCCACTGTAATTTCCCACGGCACACCTGATGATCTCTCACGGCACACTAGTGTTCCGTGGCACACTGGTTGAAAATCACTGCCTTAAGTCACAAGCTGTTCATTTTCCCTTGCAGATGGTGCTTTGTTGGCGAGTAGCAGGGAGTTTGGTGCTGGCTGTGGCCTTGGTGCAGTGGCAATCCGGCAACGCCTTCCAAGCTCAGAGAGAGGTAAGCCCTTGCATGGCTTCATTTCCAGAATTGCCCTGGGGTGGCTTTTCCCCACAAGAGGAAGCCTTTCTTGTTGGAGAACTCAGTTTGCCATCCTATTTTGCCCCATTTGCAATGCGCTGCAAGGTAGTTTCAAAGTCATGTTGACAATAGGACAGATACATTTGCAAGAGCTGAGGCCAAGGGAAAAAGTACCAGTAGATGCCAGATAAGTGTAGTTTCTGATTTCTTGAGAGTTGACATGAAAAATAACCTTCACTAGTTCATTAGACGCCATATTGTACCATATCATGAACTCTGCACTGCTTTGATATTAGTAGTAGTAGTAATGTTGAAATGCCATCATTAAAAGCCAATGAAGACAAATAACGACAAACTTAATTTAATGCAGCACAGCCTTGTGAATGCAATATGCAGTTTGAGTTAAATAGCAGTGAAAGTTGAGTTTATGTTCATGTTTATTTAAAGTTCTAGTCATCCCCTGCCACGTGTTGCTGTGGCCCAGTCAGTGTATATGTGTTTTCTGTGTGTGTGTGTGTGTAGATCTGTGGTTTTGCACATACGCTGTAATGTATTTTTGTGTTTTGGCTTTTTAAGTCTCTTCTGCTGTGTTTTTCAGTATTTTTATGAGTGATGGTCACTCATTGGCCTGATAGGTGTATGGTGTCCAAATTTGGTATCCATTCGTCCAGTGGTTTTTGAGTTATGTTAATCCCACAAACGAATATTACATTTTGATTTATATAGATTACTTATTTGATCTGTTTTATTGGTTGCTTGAGAGTTGGCTTCCAGTTAATTAAGAGTGCAGTGTGTATATACTGTCAGCCCTCCACATTTGCTGAGAATAGGAGCATGACTGCAAATAAAGAAATTGCTTATTCATTCATTCATTCACAGTATTTATATTCCGCCCTTCTCACCCCGCAGGGGACTCAGGGCAGATCACAATGCACATATACAGGCAAACATTCAATGCCATAGACATACAACATATATAGACAGACACTTAGAGGCAATTTAACATTCCAGCTTCTGGCCACCAGGGGGAGCTGTCGCATTCTTTCATTCTTTTTCATACTTCCTGGAGATTTTATGACCTCATAAATCAGTCAAATTAGCCTCCCCACAAAGTGGTACCTAAATTTCCTACTTCACAGATGCAACTAAATGATGTACATGATTGCAAAGGTCAACAACAAGCTACACAATTTGGCCGAGAGCTCACGCCGACCCAGGCAGGCCTCAAACTCATGACCTTCTGGTCAGTAGAGATCTTATGCAGCTGACACCCAGCCAGCTGCGCCACAGTCCCAGTCCCCTAATTATTTTAACCTGAGATAATCCCTTTCTAGTAATATCTAGGTCTTCCAACAGGACTCTATGCTTGAATTCCATTGGAAATGGACCATGAATTACATTGGAGGACTTAGAGATTCCTAAAGAGGTGTTCAACGTAGACGACACATCTTGACCAGAAGAAACCATCCTCCTATTGATGCAGCCTTGACCTTGTAAAACTGCAAATCCCAGGATTCCAAGGCATTATATAATTGCAGTTAAACTGCATTCCTTCTACAGTGTAGAGGCACCCCAAACACAAAGAAAATAAGACGTATGGGGGCTTCAAGTTCATATGAGGGTTCTTCTGTTGGATTAGAAGCCAAATCACACCACACATTCTGCAGCCTCTGAAATGGGGTGCCATTGGGATCTGAGAGCCCATCTATATTAGGATTAACGCAGTTTGATTCCACTTTAATTGCTATGCCTGAATGCTTCAGAATCCTGGGAGTTGTAGTTGTGCAAAGTCTTTGACCTTCTGTGCCAAATGGTTTAGATCAGGCTTGGGCAAACTTGGATCCTCCAGGTGTATTGGACTCCAACTCCCACCATTCGTAACAGCCTACCTGGAGGGCCCAGGTTCTCCCGTGCCTGGTGAAGATGCCTCCTAAGGCACAATCTTTAGACAGCTGGTAAAGCTTTGTGGGAACCCTGGGCTTTGCTTTCCCTCCTCTGTTCTGGGTGGAGATGCTGCCAAGACCTGTTGCTCCAGACTCCTCTGCTCACAATATAATGGGTTGAAGGACTTGGAGTCATGGGTCCAAATGGCAAGAAAGGAGATTTCCCCTGAACATTAGGAAGAACTTCCTGACTGTAAGAAGAGGGAACTCTCTGCCTCGGAGTCCGGTGGAAGCTCCTCCATTGGAGGCTGGATGGCCATCTGTCTTGGGTGCCTTGACCGTGCTTTTCCTGCATGGCCCACATGGTCTCTTTCATCAATATTATTCTATGATTCTATGAAGGCTCAAAGCTCTCCCATCTTGTTTCTTTTCCAGCCGCGTTTGGGCTCTCCCTTGCCTCTGGGACCCGGTCATTCTTCTCCCTCTGACGAAGACAAATCAGCCGCTGACCTGGCCGCCAAGCTCCTGCTCTTGGATGAACTGGTGTCCCTCGAAAATGATGTCATCGAGACCAAAAAGAAGAGGAGCTTCTCAGGGTTCGGTTCCCCTATTGACCGGATATCAATGGGGTCAATGGACCTGAAGACCAAGCAGAAGTGAGTGATGGAGAAAGCCTTGCCTGGGGTCTTTCAGAGGCATCTGGATTGCTTTCTTGCTTCTGCTGAAACAGGGATGAGACCTTGGAAGTCAGAACCAGGTGGGGCCATCGTTGATGCACAAGGTCCCCATTTGGACATGAAACTTATCAGTCTCACAGCATATCACACATTATTTCAGCAAGAAGTTTAGTATAATGTTCTTGCAATGAAGCTAGTCAAATCTAGGGTGGACAATGGACTCATTAGGTGCATTGGGAACTGGTTGATGAACCAAACCCAAAGGGTGCTTCTAGGGGTGGATATCTCCAATTTAAATACTTTGAAACCCATTAATATTTCGTATTTGAAATTATTTTGACCCTATATCGACCCTCATCGTCCAACACGGAAGTGACCTTTCTAAATCAAAACCGGGTCAGCCATTTACGTAAAGGGTGCATTATTAAGTCGTTTCCGCCCTTTCTTATCTTTAACCTGTCTTCAGTTGTCAGCTGGTGAGAAGGGAGTGGAAGGCAGCATCTCCTCTCGCCAGATGACACCTAAACACGGGTTAAAAATAACCCCTGTTTGGGTCTTGGCTGGCGAGAGGAGGGTGCCAGGCTGCCCCCTCCACCCTCCTGACGCCATCTGACACACGAGTTAAAGCAGGGAAGGTAGCCAGGATTTTGACAGTTCAGAATCCAACCCTGGAGGCTGAGTTTGGTCTCCGGAGGGGCTGAGACTGGGTGGAAGAGGGCCTACCCTAGCAAACCTCTTGTATTGTTAGCCCAATAACCCCATTAATAATGGGATATAATGAGCATGGTGATCAGATCCTTTCGTGATATGAATAAACATAACAGTTTAAATAATGTACCAGTAAGGCCTTTTCCCAGACCACCCTGAGAGGCATCGCGCATTAAATATAATGTGGGGCTCGAGGAGGAGGGGGCTTGCCTCCTTTCTTCCCCCCCTGGCTGAGAGGCATGCCTGTTTTAAGGGGGAACGTGGGTTTGCTCTCTCTTCTTCCCTCCCTGCCCCCCCCAGCTGCTGACAGAGGGAAGGGAGGTAGAGTGCTTGCTCTCCTTCTTCCCCCCTGCACCCCCCAGCTGAGAGGCAGCATTAAATATAATGTCCAATCCCTGGAGGAGGGAAGTCCTTGCTCTCCATTCTTCCCTCCCTGCCCCCCCCCCCCCCGCTGAGAGGCATCGTGCATTAAATATAATGCGTGATGCTTCTGAGCTCGAGGAGAGGGAGGGAGGAGTAGAGTGCTTGCTCTCCCTTCTTCCCTCCCTGCACCCCCCCCCCCAGCGGAGAGGCAGTGTGCATTAAATATAATGTGTGAATCTTCTGAGCTCGGGGAGGGGGGAGTGGAGTGCTTGCTCTCCCTTCTTCCCTCCCTGCCACCCCCCCAACTGAGAGGCATCGCGTATTAAATATAATGCGTGATGCTTCTGAGCTTGGGGGGAGGGGGGGAGAGAGGAGAGCAAGCCCTCCATTCTAGCCTCCCAGCTGGCGCAACAAATAAAAACAAAAATTCGTTAGTAATTACATTTCAATTACGAAATGTATTTTTAAAAAATTGGAATAATTTCTATAATGACCCAGCAAGGGAAATCCCCATGAGTTTAGATCAATTTTTTAATGGATCAACTACCCCTGGGTGTTTCTGCCCAATGGCTCCCCTTTCTTCTTCCTCCTGGAGAGGAGTGGCCTGCCGGCAGTCACAAAGAGGGTTCAGTCCTGGAGTCTTTTGGGGCTAGTCAACCGCTCTGTCTGTCAATGACTTGGGCAACAGAACAGAAGACAAGCTTATCAGATTTATAATAATAATAATAATAATAATAATAACTTTATTATTTGTGAGTCGCCCTCCACCACTGGTGCTCCGGGCGACTTACATCATTTAAAAACCCAAAAATACAACAGTTTAAACATAGGTACACACGCCAGAAAGGCTCAGTCTCCAGGCGTCCGATCAAACCCCAAATGCCTGGCAGAAGATGGGACCAAATTAGGAAGGAGAGCTAATATCCCAGAGGACAAGATCGGGAGCCAATTGGTTAAAACTAACCATTAGGCCTGGCTAGGTTCGTCGGAATGCTCCAAAAGTCGTATTAAATTCGGATTTAATTCACTTTCAAAATGGTTTTGAAGCGCTTTAAGCAACCAGGAAGTAAATTTCCCATTTTGAAGCCGGTGCTGTCATTTTCAGAAAGGGTTCGGAAAGCCGCATCCAAACCACTTCCTTTCCCCTGGTATCAGTTTGGAAGTCCATGCCTTCTCTCCACATCTGAACGGGGCCGTTTAGATGCAGAGGGAAAGCATGGGCTTCCAAACTGGATTAAAACACCCAGTTTGGAGCGGATGCTGTCATGTTTAAACTGGGTTAAACATGCGGGTCCGCCATTATTGAAGTCATTCTGAAATTTCTGAATTAATTTGGAAACATTCTGATTTTTAAAAAACTCTCAGAAGTCTATCAGAATTGAAGCGCCAGCGCCCCCTACATCCGAAATGAGTTTTGAACCATTTTTTTCTTGGTCAACCAGGCCTACTAACCACATGCATTTCAAGAGGGGAACTGTAAGGTAGTCCACTTTGGCAATGAACATGAAATGCACAGATGCAGGATGGGAGGTGCCTGGATTGTAAACAGTTCATGGGAAAGGGATCCAAGAGTCTTGGCTGAACCTGAGTCAACGGGGTGATGCAGCAGCTAAAAAGGCCAACGTGATTCTAGGCTGCAACAATAGAAACATAGTGACAAGATCAAGAAGAGTCCCACTCTCTTCTGCCTTGGTCAGGACTCACCTAGAATAGTTCCGTGTCCAGTTCTGAAAGCAGTTGCAGTTTTGGGTTGCTGTGAGTTTTCCGGGCTGTCTGGCCATGTTCCAGAAGCATTCTCTTCTGACGTTTCACCTGCATCTATGGCAGGCATCCTCAGAGGTTGTGAAGTTGCAGTTTTTCTTAAAGTACAGTTAAAGACAGCCAGTAGATTACAATGGTTTGGAGACTGGACTCTGACTCTAGAGCAGAGCTTTCCAAACACTTCATGCCAGTGACACGCCTTGTGACACATGCATCCATTCACAACACAGGAATTCAGTTTTACCAGCAAACTAGAGGATAAACCAACCCCTTATAATGGTAACAATGACATGTGTGAGGGCAGAAAAATATCTCATGAAAACTATTCCTTTATATTTTTGAAATATGTGGTTTATGAGAAATTTAACATACATTTCCAAGATGTTTGCCTGTCCTTTTGTGTGACACACTTACTTACATACTGCATCTGACACACTCATCCGTCAGGGGCACTTGGATTGTGCTTTTCCTGCATGGCAGGGGGTTGGACTAGGTGGCCGAGGGTCATCCTTGGAAGGAGCCTGCATGTGACCTCCAGAAGAGTCCAAATGTTTCTGTTTTCTTATGCAGGGATTACCTTACTTGGCTGTTTCATTTCAAATAGAGTTCATTTTAGATTATCACAAAGTTTGCTAAAACATATGGAGCATGTGGTTTTTTTTTAGTGGTGCAAGACTTTCTTCGTATTACTTCTGTGTCATTTCAAGCTTCATCCACCCTGTGAAGTTAATGCAATTTGGCACCACTTTGACTTACTTTATTTTGTATCAAAAGCATTGCATAAAATAGTATAAAACTGATAAAAATAGAAAGGAGTGCAGGTGGTTAATAGGCCTGGGCAATCATGGTTCTCAATAGTTCTAAAGTATTTATTTATTTTATTTATGGTACTTGTACCCTGTCGCTTCTCACCCCCGAAGGGGGACTCAGCACGGCTTACACTGCAGCACTACAGGCCGCTACACCACAATACAGAACAATAATCAATACAACAATACAATCCACATCACATATAAACATTAAAACCATTACATAGTCATTAAAGTCAGTATATACAACAGTAGTTAAAGCCATAAAACAAAACACAGTGTCATCTACCGCTACGCCAATCCAGTCAATGTCCAAAAGTGCAAGTTACACCTGCTGCCCAAAGGCCTGGTCCCAAAACTACTAAAGTTCTGGTGGTAGGTGGGTTTACTTTGTTTCTACAAACTAAAGTTCTGGTGGTGAACACTAGGTGATGCTGGTGCTTTCCTTCTACAGTGTTGCTAAAGTTCTGGTGGTGAACATTTCAGGACTCTAACAAAACTTTCAGAATTTTGTTATAAATGGCAGTTTCTAATTGGTTCTGTCTTAAAAATCTCCAATAATCTCCAATAATGAAATAATAATGAAGTTTTGAAAGTTTTGTTAGAGTTCTGAAATGTTCACCACCAGAACTTTAGCAGCACTGTAGAAGCAAAGCACCCGCGCCACCTAGTGTCCACCACCAGAACTTTAGCAACACTGTAGAAGCAAAGCACCAGCACCACCTAGTGTTCACCACCAGAACTTTAGCAACACTGTAGAAGCAAAGCACCAGCACCACCTAGTGTCCACCACCAGAACTTTAGCAACACTGTAGAAGCAAAGCACCAGCACCACCTAGTGTTCACCACCAGAACTTTAGCAACACTGTAGAAGCAAAGCACCAGCACCACCTAGTGTCCACCACCAGAACTTTAGCAACACTGTAGAAGCAAAGCACCAGCACCACCTAGTGTTCACCACCAGAACTTTAGCAACACTGTAGAAGCAAAGCACCAGCACCACCTAGTGTCCACCACCAGAACTTTAGCAACACTGTAGAAGCGAAGCACCAGCACCACCTAGTGTTCACCACCAGAACTTTAGCAACACTGTAGAAGCAAAGCACCAGCACCACCTAGTGTCCACCACCAGAACTTTAGCAACACTGTAGAAGCGAAGCACCAGCACCACCTAGTGTTCACCACCAGAACTTTAGCAACACTGTAGAAGCAAAGCACCAGCGCCACCTAGTGTCCACCACCAGAACTTTAGCAACACTGTAGAAGCAAAGCACCAGCGCCACCTAGTGTTCACCACCAGAACTTTAGCAACACTGTAGAAGCAAAGCACCAGCACCACCTAGTGTCCACCACCAGAACTTCAGCAACACTGTAGAAGCGACACCAGCACCACCTAGTGTCCACCACCAGAACTTTAGCAACACTGTAGAAGCCGAAGCACCAGCACCACCTAGTGTTCACCAACATAACTTTAGCAACACTGTAGAAGCGAAGCACCAGCACCACCTAGTGTTCACCACCAGAACTTTAGCAGCACTGTAGAAGCGAAGCACCAGCGCCACCTAGTGTCCACCACCAGAACTTTAGCAGCACTGTAGAAGCAAAGCACCAGCACCACCTAGTGTCCACCACCAGAACTTTAGCAACACTGTAGAAGCAAAGCACCAGCACCACCTAGTGTCCACCACCAGAACTTTAGCAATACTGTAGAAGCAAAGCACCAGTGCCACCTAGTATTCACCACCAGAACTTTAGTTTTGTAAGTACTTTAGAACCATTTAGAACCGTGATTGCCCAGGCCTAGTGGTTAAATATCCTTTGATCAAAAACGGGCAACAGCAACAGCATTGTCTGTAGCATCCAACAATTCCTCCTCCGTACATGGGGCAGGACACAGTGGACAAGCATACAGATGTGTTGTCTGCTCTGCTCCACAGTCACACAAGGTGTGGGATTCTTTTACGTAGTGCCATTTTGCCATGTTGTCTTTTGATCTGTCCACTCCGCTTCTGAGTCTATTCAGGGACGTCCAAGATGCCCATTCGTGGGAGGCCATCCAATTGGGATTTCCTGGATTAACAATACCCTTGCCATTGCTGGGGGGACATGATGAGGAGGAGTAGTTCTCATGAAGCTTTCCCTTGATTTGAGTTTGCTGGGAGGAGGCTGGTAGCCATGCAGTGGGTGGCTTTCACAGTGTTCAACCTTATTTCTCTCACATTTAGCAGCAACTTCCCATCGCACATTGGGGGCCGGGGGGGCAATGCCAGCTAGCTTGTAGAGTTTATCAACAGGTCTAGGTTTCAGACATGCTGTGATTATTCTGCATGTTTCGTTCAATGCTATGATTGCACCGCCTTAACTGTCCTGGCTCAATGCTAGGGAACCATAGCAGCTTAGCCCTCTCTGCCCAAGAGAGCTGGTGCCGCATCAAAATACAGATCCTAGGAACCCATAGCATTGAGCCAAGGCAGTTCAAGTGAGGTCAGACTGCATTCGTTGTACAATGCAGAGCAGTAGTTCCCAACCTTTGGGCCTCAAGTTGTTTTGGATTTCAACTCCTAGAAATCCCAGCCAGCTTCCCAGCTGTTAGGAACTATGGAAGCTGAAGTCCAAAAAGCTTGGAGGCCCAAAGGTTGGGAACCACTGGTGTCGAGGCACCTTTAGTCACCAAGAATAAGTTTACTATTAATAGGGTAATGACCAAGAACACACCAGGTAATAACCAAAGAATACCATGACCTATATATGGGGAAACATGCTGCATTGTGCAGAAGGAGGGAAGCTGTGCGTGTCCCACAAGTCAGGGCAAAATACTCTCTGACCCTTAAAATGCTGCAGTTCCAGCACATGTTGCCCAAGCCTTGCCAATCCTGCAGGCTTTACTATAAATTGCTTGGTTTTGAGTTTTCAAACAGAGGCTGGACAGCCATCTGTCTAGAGTGTTTTAATTGTAGTTTTCTTCATGGCATGATGGGGTTGGAGTGATCCAGGTCGTGGGGGAGGCTCCTTCTTCGGAGGCTTTGAAGCAGAGGCTGGATGGCCATCTGTCGGGGTGCTTTGAATGCAATTTTCTTGCTTCTTGACAGTATAGGGTTGGACTGGATGGCCCACCAGGTCTCTTCCAACTCCAGGATTTTATGATTCTATGTTTGGGTGTCTCTTCCATCTCTATGACATAGACATGGCTTTGTTGAGAAGGACTGTGTTACGAAAAAGTTGGACATGGGATTTGTTTCCGTCCTTGTGCAATCAGTCAAGATCTCTTATCCCTGCAAAACTAATAGCAATAACATAAGTCTCTAAGCTATGAATTGTCTATCCAGATTTAATGAAAGAGTGCCAGGGCATTTAATAGTATCCTGCTGTATCGCCAAATGGCCACAAGAGGGCAGCCCTCTCCTGCAAAAACAACAGCAACACTGACTGCGTGGTGAGTGCATCCCCTGCACTGTAGAATGAATGCACTTTGGCACCCTTTTAACTGCCATAGCTCAATGTTAGGGATTCCTGGGAGTTATAGTTTCACAAGGTCTCGAGCTTTCTCTGCTAAAGAGTTCTGATACTTCACTCAAACTACAACTCCCAGGATTTGACAGCATTGAGCCTTGGCAGTTAAAGCACTGTTAAACACCATTCATTCTACATTGTATATTATTTAATTGTGCGGTATTTACTTTGGAAGTAGTTGTTCTACTCCAGACAATTCACTTTTGTATCTGCTTGGCCTGTTTGAGCCACAAAAAAGGTCCAAAACTCATTCTGGATGTAGGGGGTGCTGGCGCTTCCAATCTGGATGACTTCTGAAATTTTTCGAAAAATTTCAGATTTTTTCCGAATAAATTCTGAAATTTCAGAATGGCTTCGTTAATGGCGGACATGCATGTTTAACCCAGTTTGGATAGGGATGTCTTCCCTCCGTGTTAGAACTAGGGCAACAGTCCTGTTTAACCCAGTTTAACCCTCCGCGCCAGAACTTTGATGCAGTTTGTCGCCACCCGTTCTGATGCGGAGGGATCAAACTGGGTTAAACAGCCAATGAGAGGAAAGCACCTCGGGAGGGGTGAGAATCTAATGCCGATTCCTTTCCGAAAATGGTGGCGGTGGCCTTGAAATGGCAAATTCACTTTCGGGTTGCTTACATCACTTCAAAACCGCTTCAAAAGTGAATTTAAACCAAATTCATTCTGATTTTACAAGCATTCCGACGAACCTACCCAGGCCTAGTATCTGCCACAAACTTTGTTGAATTGGATGAGACTCTGAGATAGTGTTGAAAAACTAGAGCAAAATGTGCTGCAGGAGGTCCCACAAAAACAAACTTTTTGCAGTTTAAAAAAACTTTTTCCCATGTTTATGATAGACTCAATTACAAAATTACACTGTTAACCCAGGAATAAAAAATGTGTTACAGAGTGCACACAAACAGAAACCATCATTTGGCACATGTGTGGTTTTGCACACTCTTTGCTTTAATATATAATAGACTCTTTAAGCTCAACATGGGATCTTGGCAAATTTGCACAAACTATCTATGGTGAAGAAGTTCATGCAGGATCAGGTTTCTTATATCTGACTTTAAATCCACGTACTTTTGACTGAGTCATCTCCATTTTCTTCCCAACTGGCAGGAAAGTTGTGGAAGTCCCCAAGAGGAGGTTCGGGATCCCGCTGGACCGGATCGGAGCGAACCGACTGAACAACTCCAAAGGTTAGCAGAAGGTGGTAAGACCAGGTTGAAGGGCGGGTTGAGAGAAACCAGTCCAATTTTTGGCACAAACCGCTGCCCAAATGGGATCAAAAACATTCAAATCAGGCCTGGGCCAACTTTGACCCTCTAGGTCAGGGGTCGGGAACCTTTTTGACTCAGAGAGCCACGAAAGCAAAATATTTGTAAATTTATTTCAGTGAGAATCATATAATATATATATAATATATTTTAAGACTGAATTCAACTAAATGTGAGTCTATACGTACATACGATGAGAAAAGGATTCCTCCAGCAGAATGACGGGACACTTCAGACCTGGCTCTGCAAAAGGCATGCTCAGGACTCTGGGAAGGAAGAGAAGACGGAAGGAAGGAAGGGGGAAAGAAAGAGAAAGAAAGACAGGGGAAATAAAGGAGGGAGGGGAGAGGAAGAAAGAAAAGAAGAATGAGCTATGGAAAAGGAAAAAAACAAAAGCAGGAGAGAGACAAGGAGGAGGAAAGAAAGAAGGAAATGGGAAGGGAGGAAAGGAAAGGAAAGGGTGGGGAAAAGAAAGGAAAGGGAGTGAGGAAAAAGTAAAAACAATGAAGGGAAAAGAAGAAAAGAAAGAAGGGGGAGAGAGGGAAGTGAAAAGAAAGGAAGGAAAAGGAAAGGAAGACTTGGGGAAAAAGAATACAAAGGAAGGAAGGAAGGAAGGAAGGAAGGAAGGACGGAAGGAAGGAAGAGGGAGGGAGGGAGGGAGGGAGGGAGGGAGAATGGAAGAAAGAAGGAAGGGGAGAGAGGGATGGAAAAGGAAGGAGGGAAGGAAAAGGAAAGGGTGAAGGGGCGAAAGGAACCAAGGAAGAGGAAGGAAGGAAGAGGGAGAATGGAGGAAAGAAGGAAGGGGAGAGAGGGAGGGAAAAGGAAGGAGAAAAGGAAAGGTTTCCCGCTACATGCTGGGAAACCGAGGCCTGGGCTGCTCTGGAGAGCCAGATGCAATCATGAAAAGAGCTCCCGAGCCATAGGTTCCCTACCCCTGTTCAAGCTGTTTTGGACTTCAATTCCCACAATGCCTGACAGTCAGGAGGTTGTTAGGCATTGTGGGAGTTGAAGTCCAAAACACCTGGACTACCAGGCATTATATCCTCGTGCCCAGCAGCTGACCGTCATGAACTTCTTCCTAAGCTTTAGGTGGAATTTCTCTTTCTTTGGGTAGGAGTTAATACAGGAAGAGGCATCCCAGAAAGTATTCGGGTCCCAAGACTTTATTCATCACCACAAGTACCTTGAAATCCTATGAGTGTATTGGCAGGCATTGAGCTTTGCGAAGTATCTGTTCAAGGCAATGTCTGAGCAGTGCAACTGATCCATTGGCTTCACCTGCAGAAATCCGTGGTTTGCATCCCCAACATAGGATGTCATCATAGAATCCGAGAGATGGAAGGGATACCCAAGGGCCATCCAGTCAAACTGACTCTGCCGTTGAGGAAGACACAATCCAAGCCCTCCCAAGAGATGGCCAACAGCTCTGACTGTCATGAAGTTCTTCCTAATTTTCAGGTGGAATTTCTCTCAGTCTTTGAATAGGCGTTACTATGGGAAGAGACATTCCCTAAGTATTAGGTTCTCAAGACTTTACACATCACCACAAGTACCTTGAAGTCATCTGTGGTCTGCAGCTCTAACATAGGATGTTATCATAGAATCCTCATAGAACTCAAAGAGACCCCAAGGGCCATCTAGTCCAACCCTCTCTACCATTCAGGAACACACAATCCAAGCTCTCCCATTATCCGGCTCTGCTTAAAAACCTCCAGAGAAGGAAGGAGACGGTCATGGTCTGCAGGCTTCCTTCCAAATAGTGGTCAGAGCCAGTCCAAGATTCAAAGCCGTAGTCGAACCAAATAACAGGAGCAATGTCCATTCCAGGAGGTCCAATCCACAGAGTTTCAACGAGTCCAAGTCTGATATCCAAAAGCGTAAACGAGGTTCAAGGCATAAGGTCACCAAAGTTTACCAGCTGTAGCACCAACCCAACGATTGCTTCCAGCAGTTGATGGTTCCAAACGCCAGCCCTTTATGCCGCTCCTGAAAAGTCTTTGCAGCTGTGAGATTCAATTTGAGCCAGCTGATTGGGCCCCACAGTCGGATAAGAACATAAGAACATAAGAAGAGCCATGCTGAATCGGACCTCAGCCCATCTAGTCCAGCATTCTGTATCACACAGTGGCCCACCAGTTGTACACGGGGATCTCGAGCAGAAGGGAGGGCAAAACCCTGACCTGCTCCCGACCCCCCACAACCAGTACCCGGGGAAATCCTGCCTACCTCAACCAACTCCGAGGTGGCACTTGAGTGTCCTTTTCAGTAACTACCGATACACTTGGTATCCATGAATCTGTCTAATCCTGCCTTGAAGTTGTTCAGGCTGACAGCTGTCACAACCTCTTCTGGAAGTGAGTTCCATAACCCAATGACCCTCTGGGTGAAGAAATATTTCCTTTATTAGTCCTAATTTTCCTACCTTGGGCTTCAGGAGTGCCCTAGTCCTAGTGTTTTGTGACAAAGAAAATAATTTTTCTTTATTCACCTTTTCTATCCCATGCATGATTTTATACACTTCCGATCAAGTCACCTCTTAAGCGCCGTCTTTCAAGGCTGAAAAGACCAGGCGTTGCAACCTGGTTTCATAAAGGGAGCCGCTCCATCCCTTGGATCATTCTTGTTGCCCTTTTTCTGTACCTTTTCCAGTTCCGTTATATCCTTCTTGAGGTGCGGAGACCAGAATTGTACACAGTACTCCAAATGTGGCCTTACCATCGATTTGTAGAGAGGTAATACAACATTTGCTGACCTATTTTCGATTCCCTTTCTGATCATGCCTAGCATAGAATTTGCTTTTTTCACTGCTGCAGCGCACTAGCACTGGCGCTGAGCTGGAGCCAGGTGGGGCGAGCTATCGCCTACTCTATCTCCCCCTGAAATTGAGAAATTTATGGAACTCAGTAGGCCTGTTTGATTTTTTAAAAGGTTCAAAACTCATTTCGGATGCAGGGGGCGCTGGTGGTTGGGATCTAAAGTCAATTCTTATTTTCACAGAAAAAAAGTTCAAAACTGTTCAAAACTTCCGTGAATCCTTCGTTAATGGTTAAATGTTATTTCCTGTTTCATTGGGTGGTCTTTACTTTGAAAGTAGTTGTTTTATTCCAGAAAGGGGGGGGGAGCAAAGGGAAGAAATCCGCAATCAAATTGGGTTAAACACGGCTCTTCCGCATCAGACCTGGGGCGAGAGCTGTGTTTACCCAGTTTGGATGCGGCTCTCACCCCAGGTCTGATGCGGGAGGGAAGGATGGCTGCATCCAAACTGGGTTAAACACAGCTCTCACCCCAGGTCTGACGCAGGAGACAAGGACGTCTGCATCCAAATGGGTTAAACGTGGCTCTCACCCCAGGTCTGACGCAGGAGGGAAGGATGTCCGCATCCAAACTGGGTTGAACATGGCTCTCACCCCAGGTCTGACGCGGGAGGGAAGGATGTCCACATCCAAACTGGGTTGAACATGGCTCTCACCCCAGGTCTGACGCGGGAGGGAAGGATGTCCGCATCCAAACTGGGTTGAACATGGCTCTCACCCCAGGTCTGACACGGGAGGGAAGGATGTCCGCATCCAAACTGGGTTGAACATGGCTCTCACCCCAGGTCTGACGCGGGAGGGAAGGATGTCCGCATCCAAACTGGGTTAAACCTGGTTCTCGCCCAGGTCTGACGCGGGAGGAAGGATGTCCACATCCAAACTGGGTTGAACATGGCTCTCGCCCCAGGTCTGACGCGGGAGGGAAGGATGTCGCATCCAAACTGGGTTGAACATGGCTCTCACCCCAGGTCTGACTTGGGAGGCAGGATGTCCGCATCCAAACTGGGTTGAACATGGCTCTCACCCCAGGTCTGACACGGGAGGGAAGGATGTCCGCATCCAAACTGGGTTGAACATGGCTCTCACCCCAGGTCTGACGCGGGAGGGAAGGATGTCCGCATCCAAACTGGGTTAAACATGGTTCTCGCCCCAGGTCTGACGCGGGAGGGAAGGATGTCCACATCCAAACTGGGTTGAACATGGCTCTCGCCCCAGGTCTGACGCGGGAGGGAAGCACGTCCGCATCCAAACTGGGTTAAACATGGTTCTCGCCCCAGGTCTGACGCGGGAGGGAAGGATGTCCACATCCAAACTGGGTTAAACATGGCTCTCGCCCCAGGTCTGACGCAGGAAACAAGGACGGCCGCATCCAAACTGGGTTAAACATGGCGCTCGCCCCAGGTCTGGTGCGGGAGGGAAGGACACCCGCATCCAAACTGGGTTAAACACAGCTCTCACCCCAGGTCTGACGCAGGAGACAAGGACGTCCGCATCCAAATGGGTTAAACGTGGCTCTCACCCCAGGTCTGACGCAGGAGGGAAGGATGTCCGCATCCAAACTGGGTTGAACATGGCTCTCGCCCCAGGTCTGACGCGGGAGGGAAGGATGTCCCCATCCAAACTGGGTTAGACATGGCTCTCGCCCCAGGTCTGACGCGGGAGGGAAGCACGTCCGCATCCAAACTGGGTTAAACATGGTTCTCGCTCCAGGTCTGACGCGGGAGGGAAGGATGTTCACATCCAAACTGGGTTAAACATGGCTCTCGCCCCAGGTCTGACGCAGGAAACAAGGACGTCCACATCCAAACTGGGTTAAATGTGGCTCTCGCCCCAGGTCTGGTGCGGGAGGGAAGGACACCCGCATCCAAACTGGGTTAAACGTGGCTCTCGCCCCAGGTCTGACGCGGGAGAGCCGTGTTAAACCCAGTTTGAATGCGGCTCTCACCCCAGGTCTGATGCGAGACGGAAGATTTCCGACTCACTTACTAATTCATAAGAGAAATGGCGGAATAAGCTTCGAAATGGCAAGGATACTTCTGGGTTCCCAAATTGCTTCGAAATGGGTGCAAAAAGGAATTTGATCGGAATTTATTCCGAATTAAGAAGATTCCGAACGAACCTACCCAGGCCTAGTGCTCAGGCTCAGATGCTTCCATTCCTGGAGGGTAATGCTCTTGCTCAGCAGTAATGGTATCAGGCTGTTCTTCCTCTGGGGCTCAGATTGTGCTTCTGGGAGGAAACCCTCCTCCTCCCCTCCTCCTCCTCCTCCTCCTCTAACTCCATGATCCACCGGACTCAGAGAGAGTGTTAACTTTCCCCTCCTTTCCTTTCCTCCCCTCCAGGTCTGCTTTCCCTTTCCGAAGGTGCGTCCAGGACCTCTGGCCTTGCCGGAGATGCCCCAAGGAGCCCTGGCCTGGTGTCCTTAGGCAGGAAATCCAAGAATTGCACCTCTCCTCTTTCGGCCTCAAACAAACTATAGCACGTTCCGTCTACTGGATCAGAACTTCCTCTTCCTAGCACTCTGTCCTGTGGCTAAAAGGGAAGGGAAAGGCTGTCTTCAATGTATGTATGTTCGTATGTATATAATAATTCCGTTGCATAGCACTGGTAGGGAAAAGGGTTTCAGGAGGTTGCTCAGCTGAGCGAGCAAGGTGGTCATTGACTTTGGGCATAGCCTAAGTTCTGTAAGAATACTTTTTTTTGCAAATTTGTCGTTCTTTTCACGTTGATGGGGTCATTTTGCATTGCCGCGTATCTCTCTCTTTGACTGCCTCGTGCCAATTTTGCATTCTGTAACTCTTCATTGTTTGGAGTTCTTCCACAAATCTGGGTCCTGGTTTCCTATCTCGAAAGGAAAGCTACAGAATGATTGTTCTTGGTGCTAATTGCAATTTGTATGGAAAGTTCATGGAATTGTTGGAGGAGGTCTCCATGGGTCATCCAGTCTGACCCCTTCTGCTGGGCAGGAAGACACGGTCATGAAAGGACCATCCCACAAGCTTTAGCATATAGTTGGAAGGGATCCCAAAGGCCATCTAGTCCAAACACACTCCTCCTGCCAGTTAGGGAGATACAATCATCCTGTTTCTGTTTATAGAGCTCTAAAGATGTAGATTCCACCACCACTCATGCTCAGAAATGGCCTTTATTTTGAAAAATGAGGATTTCTCATGGCCAACCCAGTGCTGACAGGCTTTCTTCCCAAAGTGAATTCCCACTGTTGAGGTATATTTGCACTCCAGGGTTATAATATATGTTTTGATAGGGCTTTAAGTGCATTGCCTCCATTCTAAGGAGTCCTGGGATTTATGGTTTGCTATGGGACATGGGATGGATCCTCTCCTTAGTCTATTCTTTCCTGGAAATTACATTAGAGCAGTGCTTCCCAACCACTGTGACGCGGCACAGTAATGTGCCGTGACGGACCTCCTGCTGTGCCGCAAGGAAAGCTCTCTGCCCTCTTTCCTTCCCCCCTCCTCCTGCCGAGCTCCTGCTGCTTGTGGGAGGAGGAGAAAGGGCTGGGTGGCGGCGAAGAAAAAGAAGAAGGGACCGAGGCGCCACCTCCTTCGGCCGTTTCCCCAGCAAGCCTCCAATCCGCCATGACTCCCGCCATGACTCCCGCCCTTCGCTCACTGAAGCCGCATGGAGAAGGAGCCCCGCCCACTGAAGCCCATCCACCGCTCATGCTCCTCCTCCTCCGCATGGCTTCAGCTCTCCCATAGCTTCTCCAGCCTTGAGGGGACAGTGCCAAGCCAGCATTGTACTGGCTGTGCCACCGCTGGCTTGGCACTGCCCCCTCAAGGCTGGAGCAGCTGTGGGAGAGCTGAAGATGGGAGGAGGGGGCGGGGCATGGTGCAGCATGGCTCCGCCCCATTCAGGCGGCCTCAGCTCTCCCACAGCTTCTCCAGCCTTGAGGGGGCAGTGCCAAGCCAGCATTGTGCTGGCTCTGCCACCGCTGGCTTGGCACTGCCCCCTCAAGGCTGGAACAGCTGTGGGAGAGCTGAAGATGGGAGGAGGGGGCGGGGCATGGCGCGGCATGGCTCCGCCCCATTCAGGCGGCTTCAGCTCTCCCACAGCCGCCAGCCTTTGGGGGCAGTGCCAAGCCAGCATTGTGCTGGCTCTGCCACCGCTGGCTTGGCACTGCCCCCTCAAGGCTGGAGCAGCTGTGGGAGAGCTGAAGCCGGGAGGAGGGGCAGGGCATGGTGCGGCATGGCTCCGCCCCATTCAGGCGGCTTCAGCTCTCCCACAGCTTCTCCAGCCTTGAGGGGGCAGTGCCAAGCCAGCATTGTGCTGGCTCTGCCACCGCTGGCTTGGCACTGTCCCCTCAAGGCTGGAGACGCTGTGGGAGAGCTGAAGCCGAGGGGGGAGTGGGCGGGCATGGCATGGCTCCTCCCCCTCCCCTGGCTTTGGCACTCCCAGCAGCTGCTCCCAGCAGGCCACCATCCCCCAGCCGTTCTTTACTGTGTTAGTGTGTCATTTTGTGTCATTTTGGTTGGTGGTGTGCCCCCGGATTTTTTTAATGTTAAAAGTGTGCCGCGGCTCAAAAAAGGTTGGGAAACACTGCATTAGAGAATTAAAAGCACCTTGTGAAGCCACAAATCCCAGGTTTGCATAGAAATGGTTGTTAGACTGGAACAAAACTGGTATAATTCTACAATGTGGATACAACCTGGGATGGTTCTAAGGGTGCATCTACACTGCAGAGTGAATGCAATTAATGGCCACGGCTCAATGCTGCGGAATCCTGGGATTTGTAGTTTGGTGAGTAACAGCACTCTTTGGCAGAGAAGGGCAAAGATATTCTCAAACTACAACACCCATGTAGATGTGGCCTACATCTCATTGTGGCTTCAACTACAGATTCAATTTGCTCTTAGCCTGGCTGTACACTGCAGGATGAATGCAGATTGACACCACTCTAACTGCACGGGTCAATGCTGTGGGGTCCTGGGAGTTGTAGTGTGGTAAAGCAGGAAAAGCGGAAAGACCTTGCAAACCTCCACCTCCAAACAGTGCAGATGCACCGGGAGAGCTGCACTTCACTTCTACTCTTGTCTGATCTGTGCATTTTGTTGGGACCAAGTGCCACTGAAATAGCCTTTGGGGTAAAGCAGGAGTCAAGGTGGATTTTTGGAGAGTAATGTAAACATGACCAGCATGTTTGGGAGCAAGTGTCCCTTCTTTCTTTACTCCCTTCCTCCCTTCCTTCAAAAAGAGACTTTGACCTTCCTGTGTTGCATGCAAGGAGAGATGCTCCTTATTTGGGAACGACATCGGCATTGCTGCAGAATCTCCACCAGGCTCTAAATAAAATATGATACATTATGAGAAGATGTCCTGCATTTTATTTTTTCTGGTGCAAAGAACACCCAAAAACTTATTCCAGAGATGTCTTATTCCTTGTTAGTCGCAAAAATGTTCCTGGATCCCTTCTGCCAAATGGTTGCATCTACATTGTTGCATGAATGCAGTTCGACGCCCCCCTCCCCCAGACTGCCTAAGCCTAAAACTCTGGAATCCTGGGAGTTGTGGTATGATGAGGCATCCAAACTATTTGGCAAAGAAGGTTACAGGCTTTCCATAACTTTAGAGCATGATTCCATAGAATTAAGTGACAGAATCATGGAATCCTAGAGTTGGAGGGACCTCTTGGGCCATCCAGTCCAACCCCATTCTGCCAAGAAGCAGGAAAATCGCATTCAAAGCACTCCCAACAGATGGCCATCCAGCCTCTGTTTCAAAGCTTCCAAAGAAGGAGCCTCTACCACACTCCGGGGCTGTTGCACTTCAGACAAGGAGAACCCCACCTAGTCACACACACAACAGTCTGAATATAAAGGCTTTTATTGAATCAAATATAGTGTCCAACAAAAGGGTTAAAAGAAGATCAATAGTAGAATATATCCAAGGTAAAATACACCGTTCAAATAGTCCCAAAATCCAAAGACAAAGATATGATCGCAAAATCCAAAGGCAAAGGTAAAATGCTTGATGAAAATCCCACGAATAATACAAGGCAGCTATAGGAGCAAAACGTGCACAAAGGCCTAGGCAAAATCAGGAGCTTCGGGACAAGACAAGATATGGTATGGTTTTCTAAACGAAGCCTGGAATCTGAAGGCAATTTCTCTAGTCAACTGTTATAAAAACAATCAGTTTCGTTTTGCAAACTGACTGCTACATCGTAGGCTGGCAGCCTGCCTAGATCGCTGAATGCTATCTCGGCGGTCAAATGTAAGCTCGTTAAAATTCCCAGGTGTTCTGTTATCATCATCAAGGCTTTCTGAATCTTGAACACAAGAATTCTCATCTACTGAGGTCCTGGGAAGGGAATGTCAAGGAACGGAAGGGGAACTGTTCCCAGGAAAGGAACCCTCATCTAAAAGGTCACTTTGCATCTCAGAGTTCTCACTAAGCATCCCATCATCAGCATTTGCAGGAACAATTCCATCATCAGCATTTTCAGAAACATTCTCACCATCCCTAGCATGCACATGAGCACCAGGCTGAAACACCACAGGGGCAGAGAGTTCCACTGCTGAACAGTTCCCACAGTCAGGAAGTTCTTCCTAATGTTCAGGTGGAATCTCCTTTCTTGTAGTTTGAAGCCATTCCTCCATTGCGTCCTAGTCTCCAGGGCAACAGAAAGCAAGCTTGCTCCATACAGCAATAAAAGGGGTGCAGAATGCATTAAGTCTACACAGGGCTGTAGCCAGGATTTTGTTTTGGGGGGAGGTGCTGAGTTTGATTGGGGGAAGGGGGCGAGTCTGAATGAGAGTCTACCCTAGCAAATCTTTTGTATCATTATCCCAATAATACCCCCATGCATATGGGATATATTGAGCATGATGATCAGATCATGATATGAATAAACATAACAGTTTAAATAATGTACCAGTAAGGCCTTCTTGCGGACCACTCTGAGAATTTCGGGGGGGGGGGGCTGAAGCCCCCAAGTCATCGTCCCCCCCCTCCCCCGGCTACATTCCTGAGTCTACAGTAGATGCACCCTAAGACATCAAATATGTCAGTATGTCACTTTAAAAGTCACAGTACTCTTTTGCGTTGCTCCAAATGGTTACAGGTGTGGAACCCATTGTCAGCTGAATATGTGCCTTGCTCATGTTATTGGACCTCACGGCAGCATTTGACACAATCAACCATTCACTATTGATCCACCGTTTAGCCATGACGGGAGTTAGGGGGTCTGTCCTTAAATGGGTGGCCTCCTCTCCAAGATCGGGGACAACGGGTGGAGAGGGGAAGGATGGTCTCGGAAAGGTTCCCCCTTAATTAAGAACATAAGAACATAAGAAGAGCCATGCTGAATCGGGCCTCAGCCCATCTAGTCCAGCATTCTGTGTCACACAGTGGCCCACTAGTTGTACACAGGGATCTCTAGCAGAAAGAGGGCAAAACCCTCACCTGGACCCCCACAACTAGTACCCGGGGAAAATCCTGCCTGCCTCCATCAACACAGAGGTGGCACTTGGATGTCCAATTGTGGGGTCCCCCAAGGGGTTATCCTCTCTCCTCTATTATTTAACATCTACATGCGTCCACTGGACCAACTGGTGCGTAGCTTTGGTCTGGAGTGTCATCAGTACTCTGATGACACCCAGCTGGTACTGAGGTTGGAAGGCCGGCCGGACTCTGTACCCGATTATTTCCATCAGTGCCTGGAAGCCGTGACTGGGTGGCTACGGGCCAGCAGGTTGAAGGTGAACCCGTCGAAGACGGGGGTCCTGTGGCTGGGTCGCCCTGGGGGGGGGGGGAGCTCCGGCTGCCAATAATGGACAGCGAGGTGGTTAGCCCGTTGCACCTGGTTAAAAGCCTGGGGGTCCAACAGGACCCTCTGCTGACGATGGAGGCTCAGGTTTCCACCGTGAGCAGAGCAGCGTTTTTCCATCTGCGCCAGGCAAGGCGGCTGGTGCCCTACCTTTCCGGTGGCAACCTGCCTGCGGTAATCCAGGCCACTGTCATCTCAAGACTAGACTACTGTAACGTCCTTTACATTGGCCTTAATCTGTTGGTAATCCAGAAACTGAAGCTGGTGCAAAATGCTGCGGCTCGACTATTTATTTATTTATTTATTGTTCATTTTTGTATTCCGCTCCTCCCAGCAGGCTCGGGGCAGATGACAGTAGATATAACGGGCAACATGTCACAACATGTCGACATGCGGCCCTACAATAAAAGCATAAAAACATAAAAGCACATGAAAACACATTACATCGCCACACAGGGCATGGGAAGACATACAACATGGTTCTTAGTCCGGTGTGCCTAATTAAAGGCTAAGCCAAAAAGTGCAGTCTTACAAGCCCTCCGAAAGGGGGCCAGTTCCGAGATAGCTCGGGTACTGTCCGGGAGGGTGTTCCAGAGCACCGGTGCTGCTACGGAGAAAGTTCTCTGTCTGGTCGTCGATAGATGGCAGGAGCGGATTGATGGCACTAACAACAGATTCTGTTCATCTGAACGCAGTGATCTCGGGGGAAAGTACGGGGTAAGGCGGTCCCTCAGGTACGCAGGCCCTAGGCCGTGCAAGGCCACATCACTCTAGTCCTACAGCGATTGCACTGGCTCCCCATTGAGTACCAGATTGCCTTCAAAGTGCTGGTGTTAACCTTTAAGGCCTTGCATGGCCTGGGGCCAGTGTAGCTGAAGGACCGCCTCGCCTATCCCTGCACATTCCCCAGAGACCACTACGGTCCATGGATCAAAACCTATTGGGAGGTTCCATCACTGAAGATCTGCCGCCTGTCCTCGACGCAGCAGCGTACTTTCTCTGTAGTGGCGCCTACCCTTTGGAATGCCCTCCCAGAGGAGGCTCGAGCAATTACTGACCTACAGGCCTTCCGGAGGGCCGGCAAGACCATCTCTTCAGACAGGCGTTTAACCTTTAAAGCTGTTAAATTCCACTCTTGCCTCAATCTGTTTTATTATGTTTTTAACTATGTTGTGATTATGTTGTTCACTAGTGTGAACCACCCTGAGCCTCTTTGGGAAGAGGGGTATATAAATCGAAATAATAAATAAATAAATAAATAATTGCAAAATGTAGTAAAGTAAATTTCACATATATGGACACAGAATGCTGATAGCGTACTCCTGAAACTGTTCCCTGGGATAGCTTTAGAAGATATGTGTACAAAGATATATGTAACAAATTAGTTCAAACATAAGTGATACATGTACTCAGTAGGCCTCGTTAGGTTCATTTGGAATCTTCGTAATTCGGAATGAATTCGGATCAAATTCCTTTTTGAAGCAATTTCAAAGCAATTTGGGAACCCGGAAGTATCCTTGCCATTTCAAAGCTTTTTCCGCCAGAATCGGTGAGTTGGAAATGATTCAGCTTTTCAAACCAATGTGGATGGATTCCCTTCCTTTCCTTTCCCTCCCGCGAGAAGGACCTGGGGCGAGAGCTGTGTTTAACCCAGTTTGGAAGCGGATTACTTCCCTCCCACGTCAGTCTGAGGTTTTTTGCAGGTTTTCGTGCATTGCGCAATCGCAATTGAGCCTGACGGCGCTTCTACACATGGCTAATAACCCAGAAGCAACTGAGTTAAAAAGGGGGGTGGGGCTAAACAACATTTACCCAAAGAGCGGGTGGAATTGGGTTAACAGCTGAAAAGCATGTGTTAAAAAGGTGTGCTTAAAACCCCGATTCTGCCCAAAATAGGAGCATGACTGTATACCCTGAAGTCATGCAAAATGTATCCCAGAAGCCGATCCCAGGTTTTCTGCTTCAAACTGGATTATATGAGTCCGCACTGCCAGATAAAAAGAAACCCTGGGATCAGATGCTGGGACATAGGGCCTGTCTGGAAGGGCTCTAGGACTTGGAGCCATGGGTTCAAACGACAGGAATGGAGATTCCGCCTGAACATTCCTGACTGTAAGAAGAGCTGTTCAGCAGTGGAACTCTCTGCCTTGGAGTGTGGCAGGGGCTCCTTCCTTGGAGGCTTTTAAACAGGGGTGTTATGTCATCTAAAAGGCCGACACGGACGCAAGTGGTGCAGGGGAGGAAATCGGCAGTCTCTGGACATCGGAATCACCGTGCCTAAAATACCGCTTAATGCAGTTCCTATTTGTCTACTCCTATTGCTGTTTTCGATCTGCTATGTGGGCGGAGAGCTGGGCTGAAAGACAGGAGCTCACTCTGACCTGGCTTCAAACTGTCAACCTTTTGGTTGGCAAGATTTACTGCAACTGCAGCTGGTGATTACGCTGCTGTGCTAAAACCGGGCGTTGGACACCTATACAGAAACACAATAATGTAAGAAAGGTCAGGACAAGGTGATGGGAAGATGGACAGGATCTTGCAAATTCATAGACTATCAACTTAAGAACTAAATTTAGAGGTAAGCAATCTGTTCTTCTTTGTGATTTCTGTGATTCACGTAAATGGGAGACTAGCAACCTACTAACAAAAACAGAAAAATAACACAAGCCGTTTTGCAGTGGCATGTGTTTTTTGTGTAGATTTTAAGGCAGACCTGGGCAACCCGCGGGCCGGATGTGGACCGGCAGCCGATTCTGTCCAGCCCGAGGAGAAGGGCGTCGGGGGTGGGGCCAAGAGGAAGGGGTGCCACTGCCGCCAACCCATCGCGGGCTGTGAGGCCTGCATTGGAAGACAGCCCATCGCTCCGGAGAACAATCGGAGGAGCGGCAGCTTTGGAGTGCCTGCCATCCTGGGAGGCGATCCGGGCCTGCAGCTGGAGCAGTCGGCGACCTGCGGTGGCTGATCGCCCTGGCGACCCAGAAGACTTGATCGTCTTCCAGGATGGCAGGCACTCCAAAGCCGGGATGGCAGGCACTCCATGGCAGGGCGATCAGCTGGGGAACGGCTGGGGGCGAGAGCGGGCGGAGGCCTGCAGCCTCCGATCACCTGCTGCAGCCGCTTTGTCATCCTTTGGGCTGGGTCCATTGGGCCATTCCATCTTGGGATCCTTCCTCTCTTGAGGATGTCAGCCTCTATCTTGGTTCGCACCTTGTCTTCTTGAATTTCATTTCATTTTAGTGGTTTTTATTATTATTTTATAATAATTTTATAATAATAATATAATGCTATATTATATTATAATTTCAATATATTATAATGTCTCTCTCTCCATATATGTACTATAATATAATAATTATGACATTAATACTAATACTATATGAATATTTCTTGATATATTAATATGTTAATACTAATGATGTGTAATATATAGTAAATGTTAGAGAACGGAATTTGGGGGTCTTGCCATGAAGGCAGACCGGCTAGACCCACCAAAGAGGGCCCATGTCAAACCTGGTGAGAAAGGAAGCAACCAATCTCATATTTTTTCCTAAAATGTCTCAATTTCACAGATCTCACCAAAGCCTGAAGAGGGCGCCATTGAGGTTTTATTCAGCCCAGCTGGACAGGATTGCAGCCACAAATCATTCAACCATGCTGCAATGCAGCTACATTAGTGAACATCCCTTTTATAGGGTTACAGATTTGAATTTCCCTCTTCCCACCCCCGCTGCTGATTGGCAGATGTCATGACTTGCAGGTGGGGCACAGGCGGTCCCTGTGCATGGCCCCAGCCAATGAGGGCGAAGAAGGAGGAATAATGAAAGAGGGGGTGTTCCTGAGTATGCCATGAGGCTGGGCTTCAGCCCAAACCAGTTTTTCTGAGTTGCAGACAAAGGCCTTAATCCCTTATTTCCTGTTTTGGCCAAGCACAGACCAAGAATCCTTTTGAGTGGATTTCAGTAAAATGGAGGGTAAACAAAAGAGGTTTCCAGTTTTGCCATGATCCTGGGGTGTTTCCTTATAAGGTTGTGAAAAGGAGATATGGTTTGCATAGCTGGTTTTGGCTCTCTGGAGAAACCATTTTGTGATGTGTAACAAAATGTTGCCAAAACGGCTTATGGGTCCCTGGCAAGCTAATCTTAGAAGCCAGTTTTCCATAGCCAGGTGATAATCTGTTGGGGGCTCCTGGACAGATTTCACCTATTGTTTATGCAATGTCTTTGACTGAAGCCAGAGATAAGGAACTTCCTGGCCCAAGGGTGTGAGTTTCTCCTGAGCCAGGGTGTGTGTTGGTTCATGAAAAGGTGACACTTCATATTTCATTTCATAGGGGGACACAGGAGAGTAAAACATATAGAAAAATACATTCAAGTAATAGGAACCATATTTCATATCAACCCATCCCACCCCCAGACCAGAGAGATATAAGGTTTATTACATTCACGAGATCAGTCCATAAGATCTTGAAAAAGGGAAAGAAAAGTCCTTAGCAAGTCTGCATGCTGCAGGGAAGTGTCCAAAGCGTTGGCATGACGAAACAGGAGCTGGAGTCATTGAATTATGGGGAAAGTTCATGAAAATAAGTCTTGGAGAGTTCTTTGAGATCAATTGAAAAAGCATGTGCCGAGGAAAAAGTCTTGTCCTTGGAGGTTTGTTTTATTGGAGGATTAGCCACAATGTTAGGAGAGAGGAAAGCAAAGCAAAACAGGAACATATCTTCGGAGACTGCTGCTGTAACCACACTACCCAGCCATGCTGGTCCAATGGACATTTTTTGGAACTGTGGAACTCCCTGCTGCAGGCCAATGAAACAGGGGCTCTGGGGCTCGACTTCAGTAAATACAGTAAATAAATAAATAATGTAGATTCGAATGTAGTTCAGCCTTTAGGTGCAGCCCTCCATAATATGTTTTGGCTCTTGTGTGGCCCCTTGGGAAAAATAACTGCCCATGCCTGCTTTAAGGTATTCATCAATTTGACCACAGAAAATACTCTCGCCATGAAAATGAGATGTTTAATGGCCACACAGGCTTGATGGGACAGGCCCAAAAAGCAAAGCCATGGGCATCTCCAAAGGATTACTTCCCTTACCAATGCTTTCACGCTACAATCAGTCACATGCCTGATGGTGGTGATTGGTGGACCAGCCAGCTTAAAAACTTTGGCTCGCAGAATCAAGACAATCTTGCAATCTTTATCTAGCAGCTTATCCAGGTATCAAATTATCTTTCTCAAATTACAATTGTTGGTACACGACACAGTTGGAAATATGAAAGGAAAGAGCAACTGTGGGATAAAATTTACTGTCCATGATATGGCTATGTAGACTCATATAATCCAGTTCAAAGCAGATAATATAGATTATCTGTTCTGATAATCTGAAATCATTATATGGCAGTGTAGAAATGGCCTCATTCTGGGCCTCGTCCAGGAAGCCCAAAACCAGAAGCAAGAGCCACCTTATTCCTCTCCTGCAAACATAATGGTGTATGATTGTGCTATAATAGCAAAGCCTGGCTCCTGTATCCATAGAAGTACATTCCTGAACTTTATGCAGGAATGCAAAACTATGGCTCATAGCGAACCCTATTGCCTGCGTTCCGAAGAGCCTGCAAAACAACTTTACTTCGGCAGGCTTTCAATCTCGACTGATCCAATGCAACTATTTTATTTATTTATTTATTTAAAACCTTTGTACCCTGACTTTCTCACCTCTATCGAGGGACTCAGAGCGGCATAACAGCAAAGATTCAATGCTATACAATTTAAAAACAACGACAACAACATATCAAAATACATAAAAACCCAGCATAAAACCACATCGCCATTAAAACAATTCCACTCAATCTGTAAACGTGGTCATACATTCAGACAATAGCCAATCTCAGCCTATTCTGGGAAGGCTTGGTTCCACATCCAGGTCTTCACCAGCCTCCTAAAGGACAACAGAGTGGGGGCAGATCTAGCCTCACTTGGGAGAGAGTTCCACAGCCGAGGGGCCACCACAGAGAAGGCCCTGTCTCTCGTCCCCACCAGCTGCGCTCAATGTTCTTGATGGTTCGTAGGGGAGAATCCGTTCGGACAGGTAAACTGGGCCAGAACCGTATAGGGTTTTGTAGGTTAAAACCAGCACTTTGAATTGTGCCCGGAAGCTAATTGGCCGCCAGTGGAGCTGGCGCAGCAAGGGAGTTGCATGCTCCCTGTACCCCGCTCCTGTTAGTAACCTGGCTGCCGAACGTTGGACTAATTGCAGCTTCCGAGCAGTCTTCAGAGGCAACCCCACGTAGAGAGTGTTGCAGTAGTCTATTCGGGATGTAATCAGAGTGTGGACCACCATGGCCAAGTCAGACTTCCCAAGGTACGGGCGCAGCTGGCGCACAAGTTTTAAATGTGCAAAAGCTCTCCCGGCCACCCCCAAGACCTGGGGTTCCAGGCTCAGCGATGAGTCTAGGATCACTCCCAGACTGCGAACCTGCGTCTTCAGGGGGAGTGTGACCCCGTCAAGCACAGGCTGTAACCCTATGCCCTGTTCGGCCTTTCGACTGACCAGGAGTACCTCTGTCTTGTCTGAATTTAGTTTCAATTTGTTAGCCCTCATCCAGTTCGTTACAGCAGCCAAGCACCGGTTCAGGACTTGAACAGCCTCCTTAGTAGCAGTCGGGAAGGAGTGGCAGAGTTGGACATCATCAGCGTACAGATGACACCGCACCCCGAAACTCTGGATGATAGGTTTGATTGTTGGTTTTAGAATATTTTTTATTGTTTTTTTGTGTATTTTATTGTTAATGTTGCCTTATGTAAACCACCCCGAGCCTGTTGGGATGGAACGGTATATAAAATCGAAATAATAAATAAATGAAATAAAAGACTTAGATGAAGGGTTAGAAGGCAGGATCATCAAGTTTGAAGACGACATCAAATTGAGAGGGAGAGCCAATACCTCAGAAGACAAGAGCAGAATTCAAAATGATCTTCACAGATTAGAGAGATGATGATTGGCCAAAACTAACACAAGAAAGTTCAACAGGGACAAATGCAAGAGACAGAACGGGGCAGAAGTCTCCTTGGGTGATGTTGTTTCCAAGTTACAGTTCTTTCTGCATTGTCGTTTTTCTATGAGACTCGTTCGGCGTGTCTTCTGGAAAGAGGCCGCAACATGTGGATAGTGCGTCTCCATGCCTCCCGATGTGAGGCCAGGGTGGACCATTGTTTGTGATCAATCTGGCCGAGCCTGAGATGTTTCAGGGAGTCCTTATATCTCTTTTTGGGGTGCCTCTCTTGCGCTGACCCCTGGCGAGTTCACCGTAGAGTAGTATCTTTGGGAGGAGGTGGTCCTCCATCCTAGAGATGTGCCCTGCCCAGCGCAGCTGTGTTCCCAATAGCATGGCCTCAATGCTGGTGATCCCTGCTTGCTCAAGGACAGCAACATTTGTCACATAGTCGGTCCAGTGTATATTTAGGATTGTACGAAGACAGTGCTGATGAAAGCATTCAAGGAGTCGTAGGTGTTGCCGATAGGTGACCCATGTTTCAGACCCATATAGAAAAATAGATGGTACGATAGCTCTGTACACACTGATTTTGGTGCTTTGCCTCAGGTGTTTGTTGCTCCAGACACTTTTGTGAAACCTTCTGAATGCACAATATGCCTGTGCTAATCTGTTATCTATCTCTTTATCAATCTTGGCATCCCTACCTGGGAAGATGATGTTTACCAGGTAAGTGAACTGCTGAACGGACTTAAGCACAGATGTGCCTATGCTGATGTGGGTATGATGGTGTTCTTCCTGTGGTGCGGGCTGGTACAGGACTTCCTTTTCTTCAGGCTGACTTCCAGCCCAAACAGCTCTGCAGCTGCTGCAAAGCAGGATGTGAGGCGGTGCAGGGCTGCTTCTGAATGGGTGACAAGGGCAGCATCATCAGCAAAAAGCAGCTTCACTTCATATGAAGTCTTGATCATTTTTTCTGTCAAAGGCTGCATGGGCCTAGCCAAACTACAACTCCCAGAATCCCACAGCATCAAGCCATGGCATCTAAAGTGGGGCCAAACTACATTCATTTGACATGATCGATGAGCTCAAAGCAGAAAGCACATTTTTCTTTATCTTTAGGAAACGTGCAATATCCGAGTATTAGTAAAAGCCTGGTTCTTCCTAAAGTCTCCCAAAGCCAAGCCTTGAAGTGGAGTCCAGCTCCTGCCTCCATCCCAAAGGATTCGGCTATCTTTGCAAACCCCTCATCAGTGCGAGGAAAGGGGTGATTATGTGGTTTCCCAAATTGCAGGACAATTATCTCTGCGGTGCCCAAAGCTGCTCTTGGGAAGCTCAGAACGGCAGGTTCACGGCTGCCTGGGTTTGGCCAAGCTTTGCAAGCCTGCTCTGGTCTCTGGTCTCCACCAGGTAGCAAAGAACTGGGAGTTTTGTATAGCGTGCACCTGGGATGCATCTCCACTGTAGTATGGATGCAGTTTCGTGCCACTTGAACTGCCTTGGTTCAGTGCAATGGGATCCTAGGAAGTGTTGCTTTGCCAGATCCTCCTCTGCCAAAGGATGCTGGCCCCTCTCCAACTGTCACCTCCCAGCAGTGCCGTAGCATTGAGCCAGGGCAGTTAAAGTGGAGTCAAACTGCATGAATTCCACAGCGTAAATGAGCACCTGGAGACCTCACTCCCATTGCAAGGTTCATAAGGAGACTTTTTGATGAAAAATAATAACAACCTAACAGTATACCTGTATTTACTCGAGTTTAATGCACTATTGAAACTAATGTGCACCTCATTCTTCGAAACCCTGAAACATAAACAAAAGAAAGTGTTTGCTGTTGAATGTAATGCACAGCGGCAAAAGGCGCGCTCTTTGCCATTTGGCCATTGCATTTGTCGCCTGCTTAGAACGTTGCTTTCTATAAAAACAATTTATTTATTTATTTATTATTTCGGTTTCTATATCGCCCCTCCCTGTATCAAGTATCAAATTTTATTGCATTAGTCGCAAAGCCATATCAAATAGAGCAAACCATGTAGAAAAGATACATATATCAGGCATTAAACAATGGTTCCATAATGTGCAGCAGTACATTAAACAGTCGTTCCATGGTGAAGTAGCAAATATTCTCCTATCACCTCTACCTTACTGATTCTTTTGGTCAAATATCCTGGCGTGTATAACCTTCTATTTGATCCTCATGTATCCTCATCCCCTCTACAATCAATCCCAATTGATGCAATGAATCGTTGTCTAATTTTACTGGCTTTATAAAAGAATGTTGCTGTTTTTGAAATTACTAACTGGTTGGGATTAGAGAGGAGGAATATGGTTCTATTAGTCAGAGACCAGTGAGCTTTGTTGAGTAAATGGACTTCGAGAAGGGATTTCCTTTCCTTTTCATAAATTGCACATTGATGGAGGATATGATTGAGATCTTCCACCTCCTGGGCCCCACAGACACATGTTCTCTCTGTGTAAGGGATGGAATAGTATCTACCGTATCTAACCATTGACTCATTCTGTTCAAACTTTGCCCTTGTCAGAGTCACTCTTAACTGTGTTGGAAGGTTGGCCATCAAGTAAGGGGCACGACTGAAGCTGGAATTCAGTGCCGCTAGCCATTTCAAAGAGCCTACACTAGCAAGGCACGTGAGATCCTCTTGGGCTTGGATGTCTAGGATTCTCTGTTTCACCTCTGCTCTGACTTTGGTGGTGTTGTTGCTCAGATATTCTGGGGGTATCCCACATGATCTCAGTGAGTGGATTAATTTGTTTGCCCAAGTAGATTGGGCAGTATTTTTAAGTTGGTCTTCTAGACAGCAGCGCGGGAGTCTGTGAACTTCAAGATTTTTGATTTTGCTACCGTAGGTAAAGGCTCTGGCCAAGGCAAGCCCTTCTAATCGGTGCATCTCCGTCTCAACTCTGACTGCTGCTGCTGGCGTGCTTTTATTAATTCCCAACACCTGCCTTAGAAAGAATGTTTGGTTCCGGTCAAACATGGGCATTTTAAAAGGTCCCCACAATTCAGCTCCATATAGAAGGGAATAATTTTAGCTGAGTATACTTTAAGAATGGGACCAAGTGTTCTGGGGTGATGGTGATTTGCCAGCCGGAGAAGTTGGTTGGAACAGGCACTCGCTTTTATTGTGCAGGAGTGGCATTGGTCTAGCCATTTGCCTGTCTCTGAGAAAGTAAGGCCTAGATAGGTATAGGTCGCTACCTGTTCTAAGCCTGCTCCATCTAAGGACCATTTGTGCTTCTTTGGTCTTACGGTGAAGCATATGACTTTAGATTTGTCTTTGTTGATGGATAGACCTTTTTTTTGGGCAAACCTTTGGAATGTTTTCAAGGTCCTCCTTATCTGCATATAATAGAGAATTGCAGTGAAATGGGGCCGATTTTTGGCATGTGAAGCTCTCTATTCTTGAGGGACGATGGAAGATCCCTCCCTGTAGGTTCACAAAATCTAAAAGCATATACATTAAAAAGCAATACATATAAAAACCAAGTTTCTACGAGTTTTAAAAGGGGCCGTTAAGATTGAATGCTTGCCGGGAAAGGGTAGTCTTACAAGCCCTCCGGAAAGGGGCCAGTTCACTAATTCAGTGATTTTCAACCAGTGTGCCATGGAACACTAGTGTGTTGTGAGAGATCATCAGGTATGCTGTGGGAAATTATTTTCGAACTTCATTCATATTTAAACTATAAGACGCATCTGTCCTTTTAAGAACTAGAACGATAGCACTCTCATGTCACCTAAGACAGTGTTTCCCAACCTTTTTTGAGCCGCGGCACACTTTTAACATTAAACAAATCCGGGGGCACACCACCAACCCAAATGACACAAAATGACACTCTAACACAGTAAAGAACGGCTGGGGGATGGTGGCCTGCTGGGAGCAGCTGCTGGGAGTGCCAAAGCTGAAGGGAGGGGGCAGAGCCAGGCTGCGCCATGCCTCGCCCCCTTCCCCGGCTTCAGCTTTCCCAGCAGCTACTCCAGCCTTGAGGGGGCAGTGCCAAGCTAGCATTGGCAGAGCCAGCATAATGCTGGCTTGGCACTGTCCCCTCAAGGCTGGAGCAGCTGTGGGAGTGCTGAAGCTGGGGGAGGGGGTGGAGCCAGGCTGTGCCATGCCCCGCCCCTCGCCCCAGCTTCAGCTCTCCCACAGAGGAGGAGCATGAGCAGTGGACGGGGACTTCTCCTCCACGCGGCTTCAGCAAGCGAGGGGCGAGAGTCATGGCAGGAGTCATGGCGGATTGGAGGCTGGCTGGGGAAATGGCCGAAGGAGGTGGCGCCCCGGCCCCTTCTTCTTTTTCTTCGCTGCCGCCCGGCCCTTCCTCCTCCTCCCACAAGCAGCAGGAGTTCGGCAGGAGGAGGGGGGAAGGAAGGGGGGCAGAGAGCTTTTCTCGTGGCACAGCAGGAGGTCCGTCACGGCACACTAGTGTGCCACGGCACACTGGTTGGGAAACACTGACCTAAGAAGTGGCGCGAGAGTGCTATGGTCGTGCCATCTTGGATTCGCTCAGACAAAGTAAACAAAGTTAGAGTGAGTGCTGCAGCTGTGCGTCAAGTGACAGTGGCAATTTGGGATCACAGCAAGACAAGCGAGTGACAGTGATGGAGAAGTTTTTGAGAAAGGAAAATGCAAATGCCGAACAGGGCCCTGGACAAAATTATGACACAGGTGAAGGCCCTCATATGAGTGGTGGGCAAAAGAAGAAAAAAAAGACGGTGAGCTCGAGGCAATACAGTGAAAGCTGTCTTTCATTTGGATTCACTTTCGCTGGGGATGCGACGGCACCGACTCCGCTGTGCTTCGTGTGTGCCTTTCTACCATTCCTGCCAGGATATCTATTTTGTGTTCATCGAAGTGAGTGTATGAATACATTTAAAGACATATTAACTATATGTATTACTGTGTTAGAGTGTCATTTTGTGTCATTTTGGTTGGTGGTGTGCCCCAGGATTTGGTACATGTAAAAAATGTGCCGCGGCTCAAAAAAGGTTGGGAAACACTGCCATAGACACACTGCTCTAATTGATTGAACTTCATCTGGTAAACTTAAAGCATTCCATAGAGTCGGAGCCACCACTAAGAAGACTCTTTGCCTAGTAGCTATTGAGTGGTAAGTTCGGATAGAAGGGACATGAAGAGGTTTTGTTCCTTCAACCGTAGTGATCTCTGGGGAATATATGAGGTAAGGCGGGCCTTCAGGTACACCGGCCCCAGACCATACAAGGCCTTAAGGTTAGCACCAGCACTTTGAATGTAATCCGGTACTCTATTGGGAGCCAGTGCAATTGCTGCAAAATGGGGGTGATATGACATCTCACCAACACTCCGGCGAGCAGTCGAGCTGCAGCATTTTGCACTAGCTTAAGTTTTCGGATCACAGGCAAAGGAAGGCCAATGTAGAGGGCGTTACAGTAGTCTAATCTCGAGATGACTGTCGCCTGGATCACCAATTGTGTTGGAACACCAAAGTTTCCAGCAATGGAAAAGAAAAGCGTGGGGTGCATCTTTGAATGAATCCACTGTAACTGACTTGGTTAAATGCTATGAAGTCATGGGAGATGTAGTTTCCCAACAGCTTGGGCCTTCCCTGCCAAAGAGTGTGGCTGCCTCACCAAACTACAAATCCCAGGATCTCATCGCATTGAGCCATGGCCATTAAATTACAGGTGGCAACCCTCTAATAGGAGCTCCAGAAGCTTCTGAAACAGCTTCCCATAATAATAATAGTAATAATAATTAATAATAATAATAATACCATGCTATTGAGTATACAGCTGTGCTGGGCAGGGCACGTCTCTAGAATGGAGGACCATCGCCTCCCAAAGATACTACTCTACGGTGAACCCGCCACAGGTCAGTGCAAGAGAGGCGCCCCAAAAAAGATACAAGGACTCCCTGAAACAACATCTCAGGCTCGGCCAGATTGATCACCAACAGTGGTCCACCCTGGCCTCACATTGGGAGGCATGGAGACGCACTATCCACAATGCTGCGGCCTCTTTCGAGAAGACATGCCGAATGGGTTTCGAAGAGAAACGAC